>JAFIDM010080726.1:0-12632 GCA_023159025.1 Thereuonema tuberculata | reverse complement strand
CATACATTTTATCATATCTTTGTATTGGTACTTACTAATGATACCTTTCTTTTTCATATCCTGAATTTCACTTTTTGCTTTCTTGTAAAGTTGAAAAGTTTTATCTTCATTTACTTTTGAAAAATCATCAGATTCTAGCAGAGCTTTAACTTTTTCCTTAAATACAACTCTGTCCATAATAACCAACATTTTGCCTTTATCTGATTTATCAATTTTTAACTCCTTTATCATTTATTAAATTTTGGATGCTTTTGATGTCCCTTTCTGAAATATTAGGTCTCAAATTTTTATTATCCTCCAAATTATTGAAAATTATGAATTTAGGAAATAAGTAAATTTCCACAACAAAATTTTCACCTTGATTTTACAATTTTATTATAAAATATGTTATAATTATGTAAATACAAATTCAACAAGAAGTTGTAGTATATATAGTAAACAAAATTTTGACAATCCCAAAAATAATTTTGGATTAAGAATAAAAAATAGATTAATTAACAAAATTTTCGATCAATTTTCATTTGAAATGAAAAACATTGGAAAGATGTCTACTTTAAAAAAAAATTATTTATGAAAAAATAATACTGGGACAAATTAAATGGGTTGGTTAAAATGGGTTGGCTAATTTAAAAAAAAAGAAAAGATTATTACTATTTCACAGATTTTACCTAAATTTCTCATTAATATATTTTATGTTGTATAAAATTTAAAATTCTTTATGTTTCTATCTCTGTAACTTGTATTTATTGTAAATCTCAGCACCTACAACACAGGTTGTATTTCTATTTAACTAGTAGGACTGAATTGTATTTTTTGTTAATAAATTGTTGTTAATTAATTTTAAAAAAAATTGTTACCATGGCAAGAATAACAAGAGTGTGCTAAAAATAGTCATTCATCTTCCCGTGAGCCAAATTATGTCCTCCAATGAAGTGAACGAATTTTCCTCTGTTGCCAATTCCAGAACGGTATTGAAACGACATTCCCAGGTCAGCTAACTCGGATCATATGTCTGTTACTGGAAAATAGGAAACAATCAAAGTACTGTTGGCTTCGTCCAAGCCCAAAATGGCAGAGCAATTTTATCAGAGACGGGTACATTATCTTCTTAGTAGTCTCCAGCGACTGAAGTCTCGGACGATGTCGGAACCGCTGACTCCTTCTCTGAGAAACGACTTCGGCTGCCTGGACTGTCCAAAGGATAACTCTGTATTAACTGCCGGTGGTAAAAGTCGTTCCATGGCAGCTGGACTGAACTACGTTGAAGTGCTTGACCACGACTGCCACAAATGGAAAAATCCACAGCCAATGAACGCAAAGAGAGACAACAGCACTTCCTAGTTCATAGTAGAGAATAGCATTTACGTCGTTGGTGGTGGAACAAATCGTTGTGAATACTTCGATATGCGAACAAAAACAGTAACAAGAGAAGTTAGGCCTACATTATGATTTCATAAAAAAATTTCACTAATTTACCTCTTGCGCGCAGAATTGTTAAGAGAACTGTGCGAGGTTTACGGCCCATTGTTGGCTCGCGACTGCGAACGCGATCGAAGCGTATAAAAGCAGCTGCTAGCAATCTGAAAGAGATTATTATTTTTTAAGATTATTTTTTGGATTTTTTTTTAATTTTTCCCTTTTCTCCCTCCCCATTTGCTGTTAGCAAATAGATTACCTCTACTTTTCATGATAATAAAAACCTACTTCCACGTATGGATGGGAAGTAGTTTTCTTTTCCCTTTTGTTTGTTAATCAGTTATGTAATTTGAACCGTTAATTTAAAGCTTTTTCGCTTTTTTTGGTTATTTTAATGTCAATTTTTTGGTTTTCTCAATTCATCAAATTACTAACATTAATTTGTAGTAATAGTTATTTCAGGTATGATGAAGATCTATTCTTGCAGCAAAAAGGTTTTCCAATGGGTAGTCCCATTTCGGGAATTTGCAATTGTACGTAAATTGGTAAATTCTTAATTTAACAAAATAAACATTCAACAACTGAACAACATCAAACCTTTGTTAAAAATAAAATAATGTTAAATAATAATAACAATAAAAACGATAATAACTATGAACAATAAATTGAAATCGAAAAGACAACATCATTGGTCGTAAACCTTTTATAAATCTCTAATATCTTTTATTTCTATTATTTTAATTTATTTACTTTAATTTCTTTTACTATAATTTCTTTATTTCAATTTCACAATTTCTTTACTTTAATTTCTTTTACTATAATTTCTTTACTTCAATTTCGCAATTTCTTTTATTCTTTTATTTTCCATTGATGAGTTTCTAAAAATCCCTAACGATATCCCACTTACCTTTAAGGATTTATCTCTATTAAAACAATAACAACTATTTATCAGGCAGGATTCTAATATAAATCTTTTAATTTCGTCTTGAATATCAAATGCTATGTTCACAATGGGGTCCGGATTGTGCCCAAATGTGAGACAAGTGGATTACCCACTCTGAAATATTTTTGTTATTTCCCTGATACGTTCGTATATGTTCATCTAATCGTTCCTTCATTGCCCTGCCCGTGCTCCCTATGTATATCCCCTGACAATCTCTGCATTGCAAAACATAAACCACCCCCATTCTATGTAAAATATTTTCATATCTTTCACATTTATTAAACAAACTATTACTTTTCAAATACATTATGTTTACTTCATTCTCTTTGGAAACAATTTTAACACACCTATTAACATTGGTCCCTATAGGTAATTTTATACATTTTCTATACTTCATAATGTCTTTGTTATTCTGGAAATTTCTCATCATGAAAAATTCTTTAAATGTCTTTAAAATAAATTCCTTAGGATACTCATTCATAATCAATCTATTTTTAAGATCCTGAATCTTCCTTTGCCAAAGTTTTTTATCTTCTGTCTAACACGTTATCCTTCCTAGGTTATTCATAATTATTGTTCTTTTTGTAGATGTCCGATGGTTGGATTCAAAATTCAAGATATGGTTGCTTTGATATTCTTTCCTAAAATGTTCATATGTTAGACCTGATGTAGTATTCTTTATACAAATGTCCAGAAAAGCAATTCTTCTTCCATTTTGAATTTTATATCTTTGTAAATGTTTTTTATGAAATTTAAAAACCTCTTGAATTGTCTATTGGTTCCTCTCCAAATTACAAGAATGTCATTACCCTACGGATAATTGCAGCTTTACTGTATTTAGGAATTTAGACAGTGTTTAGATCTGATTCCACGGTTATACTTCTGTATCTTTTTTCCTGAAAATTTACTTAATTACGAGTTCAACAGCTGTACTGTTTTGTAATCAGTACATTACATTTCATTTTTAACACAGTACTTAAATTATGGAGATGTTCCTTGCTTTTGGTATCTGTAGGTTGATGTTAAAGGACCACTCATTTACTGCCAAAGTTATCTGCTGACTGAATATCGAAAACATTTTGTCCCTGTTTGAAATAAGGTTAACAGATGCGTGAGACCAGTTAACATGGCTTAGTATAAAATATAAAAATATTGATGCAAAGTTGAAAACCTTCCCGGATTGTTCAGTTAATCTGCTCTGTGATTTGCTAAACCGGGAGGCCAATCAACTACGCTACTAGCTCTCTCTCCCAGTGACCGACCGAAGAGGAAGCTCCACGCAGCCAGTGACCGACCGAAAAGGAAGCTCCGAGCTTCATACTTCAAAAGGAAGCTTTGAGAATCCACCAAATATGTATGTAAACTTTAAATGAATTGTAAATAAAGTGTGTGTACCTTAAGCTGTAATACAGACTCCAATTGCTCAAAAAAAGGAAAAGACAAACATATAAGTGAATGTATGAATGTCTTCCCTCTAAAAAATAGCTGGTGTATAATATATACTTTCAGAGCAAGCACGCATCAAGGTAAAGACACAAATGCATTGAAAATTAAAAACTTTAAAATAATTTATTACTAGAGTCCATAACCTTTATGAAAGGAAAAATTAACTTTACAAAAATTTATTATATAAGAACAATAACATTTGTTATCATATATTAACTCAATTCATCTGTAACTAATCCCTAATGGTACCATCTTTAAAACCTTGCATGTATCAGTTTACATGTAAATATCAAAATATGAAATACTCAATAATTACAAATTATTAATGAACTTTAACCTTGATGATTATTCTTAATCTTAGAATAATAATATGTAGTACAAAAACATAGTATTATATATCTCATCTTCAAATGTCACTTTTGACATTAATACTACACCTTAAATTCAAAATATTAAACTAATGACTTCCTATGTAACCATTAACAAGCAACCTACAAGGATACTTAATTTCAGAATATAATGGTATTTACATCTAAGTCATATCTGTCATTAATGTACTATTTCATTCATAGAAGAAACTAAAGTTAGATCACTCAACAATGGTTTTTCCCCTACGTGAAAAAAATTAATCTTTGCTCCTTTAATAATGTTACTTGTATATTTTGGGCTTGTTGTAAATCAGCAATCCCCTTGGATACTCGATTCATAAAATAAAGGAAACTGTACTTACATATCCAGACTCTCGATGATAACTCGTCTCGAAAGCACTATACACATAATTGATACTTTACTATCAACTATCAGTTGATATTTATAATTAACACTAAATGACCAAACAAGCCATAATTAGTTTCACTAATTCACACACAAATTTTCCTAATCACTTGTATGAAATCAGTTCGGATCCATTTGATCCACTGGCACTAATTTCTCTTCTGTTTCAAAAACCTAAGCCTATTTAAACGTTCGATCTTCGGAATTCTTCGCATGGTGATTTCCGTCGAATTCTTCCTTTATTCGATCCTCTCAGCAACCTGAAAATAAATACTTTCATTCGTCATGACTATGTCTTCTTATCCTGGATTTCTCAATTATTTATTACGGTTCTGTTCGGGTTTAAATCTACGCTTTCCGTGGATGACGTAGGTTGTTCATTTGTCTAGGAGGGCCTCAGAAGAATAATAAATATTTCTTATTTACTTGCGTCAACTGCAAACTTATTCTTTCGTACTTTTAGTTTTGGCAGCGACATTTCTTCTTCAAAATTCCCGCTCTCCTATATCTGTCAACGTGGAGACATACCAGGCATATTTATCTCCGTTCAAATCGAACGATCTGCTACAGGCTTTGTCTTTACGCCATCTTGTCCGTTGTCCTACCGCACACATTAATCCCGCAGAAACTAGTAAAATACTCTCTAACTAAAAATTTTCTTTTCAAGCACGGTAATCACAATATATATTATCACAAAAATTAAACTTCAACTAATTAAATATAAAAATAAATATAACTTATATTTAATTTAATATATACATCAGCACCAATCTCTGCTATTTTCGACCACACATCAACATGCAAATCTTCAGAATTATCGCTTTATGGTCTGTCATAGAAAAATTGGATAAAAAAAACTGAATATTAAGTACAGTCGGACCTCTATTTAACGAAGTCGCTAAATCCCGAAAAAAAGTTCGTTATATAGAAAATTCGTTAAATAGAGATTCACCTTAAATTACTTTAAACTACATAAAACAGATTTAAAATACAATATATATTATTAAAAAAGTAATAATTTTAATGACATAAAGCCTACATTGCCACATGTGCACTTAAATTTTACTAATAAAGTCTGTTAATTTTGTCTGAATTTTTTTTTTTTTTTTTTGAGAAAGTGTTCTTGCTCATAGTTTGTCTCGCATCTTTCCAGTATTTTCTTCAAATTGTAATCCGCATTGGATTGTTTCAAATGATTTTAGCATTTCATCATAAGAAGTTTTTTATTTCTGCATCATGATCATTTCCATTTTTATAATCTTCATAGCTGTATTGTTTTTATTTTTCCCATTGTCCAAAATATCCGATTCAATTAGTGTTTCCGAGGTCTCAACTTCAAAATTAAGTGAAAGATAATCATCAATCAGCACCTCATCGTTAGTTTATTCTTTTTCTCTCAGCTGAATCCACATTTCTTTCATTTCCTCTAAGTAAACATGAATAATAAAAACATTTCAAGGAGGAAAAAAAAATAGATACCACGAAAAACTTCGTTACATAGAAAATGCACTTCGCTATTTGGAGGTCATTTTACGAAGAAATTACCGGTAGCAAAATATTCTGGGTGCCAAAGAAAAGTTCGCAAAATAGAGAAATTCGCAAAATAGAGGTTCGTTAAATAGAGGTCCGACTGTAGTTATTAGAAAAAAATAACCGGTCATATTAAGGAAAAATTAAATGATCAAAAAAATAAGATTTCAAGGGGTCTCAAATTTGATCTGCTTATCCCGTTTGATCTGCTTAAACCTACATACAAACAAGTTAAAATTGGATATTTCAAATTACACACAAGAAATAATAATTTAATTCAAAACTCATGCCGATATTTCGTCTTAACTTAACATTAAGAATAGTAATGTTAACGGGTACTGTAAATGTTCTTATAAAGTCTTATTAACGCCTGTACTCTTGACTAATTCCATCCATGGTTTTCTGTCCGGAGACAGGTCCAGTTCTATGGAGGTCACATGGATCTCCCAGTAACACCTGAGGAAAGATACTGGGGGTGGTTTCCCGTTGCCTGTCCCCAGGACGCCATTACGGAATGACGTCAGACCGAAGAGAAAGTGAAGAAGAGGCTTACAACACAGGAAAGGAAATTGAAACATCCAAGCCACTGCCGGGATTCGAACCCAGCTAGACTAATTATTTTAATAAAAATAAAAACTTTACAAATTAAAAATTACATTAAAATTAATTTAAAAAAACAAAACACATTTAAAAATCACAACCAGGTTTCCTTCCGGTGAGGGAAATTTCTCAAGTGATAAAAAGTCACTACAATAAGTCCAAATAAATAGATTTAATTGTCCAAATGGACGGGGTTTAATCCTGTGTCACATGATCTGCACGCAATGAATGCTGGGTGACTAATGTACATCTGGTGGAGCCATACGAAAAAGAAACAAAGATTACCTTACATTTACACACTCCATAAAGGCTCAACACACCATCAACCTCACAAATCCTTTAATAGTTGCAAAATGCCAAGGAGATTTCCAACGCAAATGTGAATCCATTTGTATTGCTACCTCTCATCACGCATACAATGATTTCCTTTCGGTTCCGTCTATTTAAAAATATGGCCTTCATCCTCCAAACAGAAGAAAGGAAAAAGATAGGAGAAATATATTATTTTATCCAACATGGCAGAAATAGTTGTGCACCACTCATTGCTCATATGTTTTAAAAATACAACTGATAATTGAGGATTACATATAAGAATACATGTTAAAGGTTTACAATAGTACAATATATTATTCTATAGTGTGATGGAAAACCAACAACTTTGTCATTGTAAAAATAAGGTTCTTGTAACAGAGCTAAATCAAGTTTATTATCAATTAAGAAGTTAACTAAATTGCATGTTGGATTGTTGGATTGTTTCAAATGATTTTAGCATTTCATCATAAGAAGTTTTTTATTTCTGCATCATGATCATTTCCATTTTCGTAATCTTCATATTTGTATTGTTTTTATTTTTCACATTGTCCAAAATATCCGATTCAGTTAGTGTTTCCGAGGTCTCAACTTCAAAATCAAGTGAAAGATAATCATCAATCAGCACATCATCGTTAATTTCTTCTTTTTCTCTCAGCTGAATCCACATTTCTTTCATTTCCTCTAAGTAAATATGAATAATAAAAACATTTCAATCAGGAAAAAAAAATAGATACCACGAAAAACTTCGTTAAATAGAAAATGCACTTCGCTATTTGCGGGTCATTTTACGAAGAAATTAGCGAAATGTTCTGGGTTCCAAAGAAAAGTTCGTAAAATAGAGAAATTCGCAAAATAAAGGTTCGTTAAATAGAGATCCGACTGTAGTTATTAGAAAAAAATAACCGGTCATTTTAAGGAAAAATTAAATGATCAAAAAAATAAGATTTCAAGGTTTCTCAAATTTGATCTGCTTATCCCGTTTGATCTGCTTAAACCTACATACATACAAGTTAAAATTGAATATTTCAAATTACACACAAGAAATAATAATTTAATTCAAAACTCATGCCGATATTTCGTCTTAACTTAACATTAAGAATAGTAATGTTAACGAGTACTGTAAATGTTCTTATAAAGTCTTATTAACGCCTGTACTCTTGACTAATTCCATCCATGGTTTTCTGTCCGGAGACAGGTCCAGTTCTATGGAGGTCACATGGATCTCCCAGTAACACCTGAAGAAAGATACTGGGGGTGGTTGCCCTGCCCGTGCTCCCTATGTATATCCCCTGACTTCATTCTCTTTGCAAACATTTTTAACACAGCTATTAACATTGATCCCTATAGGTAATTTTATACATTTTCTATACTTCGTAATGTCTTTGTTCTTCTGGAAATTTCTCTTCCTGAAAAATTCTTTAAATGTCTTTAAAATAAATTCCTCAGGATACTCATTCATAATCAATCTATTTTTAAGATCCTGAATCTTCCTGTGCCAAAGTTTTTTATCCTCTGTGTAACACGTTATCCTTCTTAGGTTATTCATAATTATTGTTCTTTTTGTAGATGCCCGATGGTTCGATTCAAAATTCAAGATATGGTTGCTTTGATATTCTTTCCTAAAATGTTCGTATGTTAGACCTGATGTAGTATTCTTTAAACAAATGTCCAGAAAACCAATTTTATTCTCTACTTCTTCTTCCATTTGAATTTTATATCTTTGTGAATGTTGTTTATGAAATTTAAAAACCTCTTGAATTGTCTATTGGTTCCTCTCCAAATTACAAGAATGTCATGAACGTACCTTTTTATATACGTATTCAACTCCTTTTTTTATATAATTCCATTTTTTGATATAATTTGATTCTAACCAATTTACGTACAAATTGCAAATAGTTCCCGAAACGGGACTACCCATTGAAAAACCTTTTTGCTGCAAGAATAGATCTTCATCATACCTGAAATAACTATTACTACAAATTAATGTTAGTAATTTCATGAATTGAGAAAACCAAAAAATTGACTTTAAAAAAACCACAAAAAGCGGTAAAGCTTTAAATTAACGGTTCATATTACATAACTGATTTAACAAACAAAAGGGAAAAGAAAACTACTTCCCATCCATACGTGGAAGTAGGTTATTATTATCATGAAAAGTGGAGGTAATCTATTTGCTAACAGCAAATGGGGAGGGAAAAAAGGGAAAAATTAAAAAAGATCCAAAAATAATCTAATAAATAATAATCTCTTTCAGATTGCTAGCAGCTGCTTTTATATGTTAGATGTTATATGTTAGACCTGATGAGTATTCTTTATACAAATGCCCAGAAAAGCAATTTTATTCTCTACTACTTCCTCCATTTTGAATTTTATATCTTTGTGAATGTTGTTTATGAAATTTAAAAACATCTTGAATTGACTATTGTTTCCTCTCCAAATTACAAAAATGTCATCAACGTACCTTTTATATACGTATTCAACTGCTTTACTTTTTGATATAATTTGATTCTAACCAATTTACATACAAATTGCAAGTAGTTCCCGAAATGGGACTACCCATTGGAAAACCTTTTTGCTCCAAGAATAGATCTTCATCATACCTGAAATAACTATTACTACAAATTAATGTTAGTAATTTCATAAAATGAGCTTTATCTATTTTAAATTTTTGTTGTATTTCATTTGTAAATTTTGATTCTTCAACATCCAAAGCTTCTTTAATCGGGATATTGGTGTATATTGAATCTATGTCAAGAGAGTACAATCTTATCTTTTTCTTCTTGTTAAGGTATTCTTTAATGTTATTAATGTTATTCTTTAATGTTATATTCTTTAATGGTATTAAATACATCTTGTATATCTTTCAATATTAGGTTAGGATCATCAAATTTCATTTCTTTTAAAATTGTTTTAAGGAATCTTCCTAACTCTTGTAACGGGGAACCGAAAGAGTTAATCACAGGCCTAATCGGATAATCTTTTTTGTGTGTCTTAACTTTTGGTTCCTAAACTGGAGTTTTAAACATACATTTTATCATATCTTTGTATTGGTACTTACTAATGATACCTTTCTTTTTCATATCCTGAATTTCACTTTTTGCTTTCTTGTAAAGTTGAAAAGTTTTATCTTCATTTACTTTTGAAAAATCATCAGATTCTAGCAGAGCTTTAACTTTTTCCTTAAATACAACTCTGTCCATAATAACCAACATTTTGCCTTTATCTGATTTATCAATTTTTAACTCCTTTATCATTTATTAAATTTTGGATGCTTTTGATGTCCCTTTCTGAAATATTAGGTCTCAAATTTTTATTATCCTCCAAATTATTGAAAATTATGAATTTAGGAAATAAGTAAATTTCCACAACAAAATTTTCACCTTGATTTTACAATTTTATTATAAAATATGTTATAATTATGTAAATACAAATTCAACAAGAAGTTGTAGTATATATAGTAAACAAAATTTTGACAATCCCAAAAATAATTTTGGATTAAGAATAAAAAATAGATTAATTAACAAAATTTTCGATCAATTTTCATTTGAAATGAAAAACATTGGAAAGATGTCTACTTTAAAAAAAAATTATTTATGAAAAAATAATACTGGGACAAATTAAATGGGTTGGTTAAAATGGGTTGGCTAATTTAAAAAAAAAGAAAAGATTATTACTATTTCACAGATTTTACCTAAATTTCTCATTAATATATTTTATGTTGTATAAAATTTAAAATTCTTTATGTTTCTATCTCTGTAACTTGTATTTATTGTAAATCTCAGCACCTACAACACAGGTTGTATTTCTATTTAACTAGTAGGACTGAATTGTATTTTTTGTTAATAAATTGTTGTTAATTAATTTTAAAAAAAATTGTTACCATGGCAAGAATAACAAGAGTGTGCTAAAAATAGTCATTCATCTTCCCGTGAGCCAAATTATGTCCTCCAATGAAGTGAACGAATTTTCCTCTGTTGCCAATTCCAGAACGGTATTGAAACGACATTCCCAGGTCAGCTAACTCGGATCATATGTCTGTTACTGGAAAATAGGAAACAATCAAAGTACTGTTGGCTTCGTCCAAGCCCAAAATGGCAGAGCAATTTTATCAGAGACGGGTACATTATCTTCTTAGTAGTCTCCAGCGACTGAAGTCTCGGACGATGTCGGAACCGCTGACTCCTTCTCTGAGAAACGACTTCGGCTGCCTGGACTGTCCAAAGGATAACTCTGTATTAACTGCCGGTGGTAAAAGTCGTTCCATGGCAGCTGGACTGAACTACGTTGAAGTGCTTGACCACGACTGCCACAAATGGAAAAATCCACAGCCAATGAACGCAAAGAGAGACAACAGCACTTCCTAGTTCATAGTAGAGAATAGCATTTACGTCGTTGGTGGTGGAACAAATCGTTGTGAATACTTCGATATGCGAACAAAAACAGTAACAAGAGAAGTTAGGCCTACATTATGATTTCATAAAAAAATTTCACTAATTTACCTCTTGCGCGCAGAATTGTTAAGAGAACTGTGCGAGGTTTACGGCCCATTGTTGGCTCGCGACTGCGAACGCGATCGAAGCGTATAAAAGCAGCTGCTAGCAATCTGAAAGAGATTATTATTTTTTAAGATTATTTTTTGGATTTTTTTTTAATTTTTCCCTTTTCTCCCTCCCCATTTGCTGTTAGCAAATAGATTACCTCTACTTTTCATGATAATAAAAACCTACTTCCACGTATGGATGGGAAGTAGTTTTCTTTTCCCTTTTGTTTGTTAATCAGTTATGTAATTTGAACCGTTAATTTAAAGCTTTTTCGCTTTTTTTGGTTATTTTAATGTCAATTTTTTGGTTTTCTCAATTCATCAAATTACTAACATTAATTTGTAGTAATAGTTATTTCAGGTATGATGAAGATCTATTCTTGCAGCAAAAAGGTTTTCCAATGGGTAGTCCCATTTCGGGAATTTGCAATTGTACGTAAATTGGTAAATTCTTAATTTAACAAAATAAACATTCAACAACTGAACAACATCAAACCTTTGTTAAAAATAAAATAATGTTAAATAATAATAACAATAAAAACGATAATAACTATGAACAATAAATTGAAATCGAAAAGACAACATCATTGGTCGTAAACCTTTTATAAATCTCTAATATCTTTTATTTCTATTATTTTAATTTATTTACTTTAATTTCTTTTACTATAATTTCTTTATTTCAATTTCACAATTTCTTTACTTTAATTTCTTTTACTATAATTTCTTTACTTCAATTTCGCAATTTCTTTTATTCTTTTATTTTCCATTGATGAGTTTCTAAAAATCCCTAACGATATCCCACTTACCTTTAAGGATTTATCTCTATTAAAACAATAACAACTATTTATCAGGCAGGATTCTAATATAAATCTTTTAATTTCGTCTTGAATATCAAATGCTATGTTCACAATGGGGTCCGGATTGTGCCCAAATGTGAGACAAGTGGATTACCCACTCTGAAATATTTTTGTTATTTCCCTGATACGTTCGTATATGTTCATCTAATCGTTCCTTCATTGCCCTGCCCGTGCTCCCTATGTATATCCCCTGACAATCTCTGCATTGCAAAAC
>JAFIDM010080725.1:0-12633 GCA_023159025.1 Thereuonema tuberculata | reverse complement strand
ATATTTTTCTTCATTTCATTTATTTACTACATACAAAATTTCATCCAGAGAATTTCTGGACTTTCGCAGACTTTCTTCGAAAAATTAATAAGACGTACATTGCAAATTTTACAAGAAATACAAAACAAAACAATTTAAATATATAATTTAAATATACAATGTAAATACATAATTTCATGTCAATTTGGCTTTATTTCTTAATTCGTTTTTAAAACACGCATGAATATTTGTTCACTTGCAAACCTTCCATTATGGAGTTGTAGACCCTGCATTTTATCTTGTACACTACTGCCATTTTTCTTAATATGTCTGAATCTTTTGGGATCAGAGAGAGAATATTATTGCTGTTTTAAAATGAAGATAAGGATAATGCTTGACAATATTAGCGTTCTATCATTTATTAATTTTAGTCTTCTTATAAGATCAGCAGACTAATATTGCCGTTTTGTCTGTCCTCTGCACAAGTATCATTAAAATCTCATTAAATTATCATTAAGCACAACAATCACAACAATCGCAACAATTGCGCCTTTTGCATTCGCAACAATCACATTTATAATAATAAGGAAATTAAAGCAATATCGATTATATTTTCTTACCAGAAGACGTTGCGAAGCATTGTGATTGGTTTACTAATCGCTTTCCCTATCTTGTTTATCTATATTATATTGTTTCATTTTTTTCCTCACTGAAATATCTCGCCCTTTCAGAATTCTTGTGCATTTTGTTTGAATCCTTGATATTTATTGTTTATATCCTTGATTTTTATAACAACAAAATATATTAAATAATATTTGATCTTAGTGGAATTGTATTAACTCTAAAGTACACTAGTCACGCAAAGCCCTTTAAAGTTTTCAACTTCATTTAATTGCATCTGTAGGCGAAATTATTTAATCCTTGTAATGCCTCCCTACAAAAGCGGTTCAGAGTATACAAATGATCATTTGGTATACCTTAGGCAAAATTAAACTAACTAGATTGATAAACTTAAGAGTAATGCGAACATTCAATAAGCACATACCAAAAAGAAAAAAGTAAAAAATTTAATACAGTAAAACCCCGTTATTACGCTCGTCAAGGGACCATGACCTACAAGCGTAATAAGCGGGATAGCGCTATAGACGGGAAATGATTTATGAGATGAGGAAACTTTCAGACCCCATTTTACAGGAAAGATCCTTGAATCTGCAATAGATATAGTGCAAATGTGAGCTTATTTCCTATTAAAAAAAAAAAAAAAAATCTGATTGTGGTTTGCCGTGTGTGTGTGCTACTGTTATGAATTATGACATTTTCAATGCGGTTCAAGTAACATTAATTGATACGCCAAAAATTAATTGATATACCAACACTAAAATATTTTCAGAGCAGATTTAGTGCACTGCCCGCTATTTCACGCGCCTTTTCTTGAATGATTGGGCCACTTCATGGCACTGATGCATCACGGCACTGATGAATCCATTCAATTAGAATTTCCTCGGCATCTTCATGTTTTCCACACTTTACCTTTTTACGTTTGCAACCACCCTTCGCTGCATTGGTAATTCCACTCTTATTTTTTATTATTGTTCTCAGACTGGATGAGGGAATTCCTACAGATTCTGCAAAATCCTTCTGACTTAGTGTAGAATTCTCGTCGTACTTACGGATAATTTGCAATTTTTCACTTGTAGAAAGGGATTTCCGCTTCGAAATTTTGCACTAACTTACTGTATCACAGACCCGCACTTCAAAGAGTTCAAAGATTCCCTCCTACCAGGGAAAGAAAAGAATCTTTACAGTGTTACATTTCTTTTCTTTGCAAAATTTCCGATATAAAAAAAGCGCTTGAAGCGGGATTTGAAGCGTTGTAAGAGGGTAAAAGTATACAGAGTTACATAGAAAATTCCAGGGACCGTATGAAAGGAGCGTAAAGAACGGGATAGTGCTATAAGCGGGAGCGTAATAACGGTGTTTTACTGTACTTTGAATTAAACTTTAACTATTCAGAATAATATCTTATCGATAATATGGCAAACAGTAACTTTCGTCAAAACTTTTGACTTCGATAATTGGTTAAAGTTCTATAACTTATACAGTTCCAAAAAATAGCTTAAATAAGTTGAAATTATGATCAGTACACTTAAAACCGTTTATTTAGTAATTGTAGCCTCATTTACTATCATCATGTTGTTGTAAAATTTGTCATCTAAACAAAAAACTGCAGTTAATCGTTTCCTTAGAAATAAAACGAAGCTTGCTGTAACTAAAGTTGCCATCAACTTTAATCAAGCTAAGCAATGCTTCTTTCCTCAATTGATTATGGCAGTTTTACTTTTTTATACTCCGTTTTCTGTAGCCTCCGAACAACTTCTGTTTCATATTATTTTATTCTTATTATCTATTTATTTTTCTAATGAATAATAGGCGTTTCTTTTTCTTTTTATTGATGAACCTTTTGATCTTTTCTTGCAAACATTTTCTCAAGTTGCCACAACATCGTTTTTTTTTCTTACATAATAGACGAGTTTTTTATTTCCTCGGATGTTTTTACACAACTTTACCTTCAGACTTGTTTATTGAGGATTATTTTCCATGGTTAGTAGAACGGACCGTGAAGTAAGCAATGCTACAGGGGAGATAGGATGTGCTTTTATTTTTTTCCATCCTTTTACCATCTACTACATTTTTCATTAAATTTTCTGTATTGTTCTTTTCAACAGCAAAACGCTGCTTTGACATTTTTTAATAACTGTGTATTTGGGTTATATTATTTATTTTCGTAATTAGCGATCCCATGTTACAATTAACATAGGGAACAGCTATTGCTTTTGTGTTGTCTGTATGTCACACTTTGTAGCGGCCAAACGGTTACAGATATTAGAATGAAATCTTCACCATTGTGTTCAGCATCAAAAAGTGAGTGATCACGTAAAAAAAAATCAGACCTGTAGGACCACTCCCTGACCCCCCCAAATTAATGTTTTCCATAGCAGTGTTAGTAATAATGATAACAATTAACACAGTAATAATACTGATACTTCATACATAACAATACTAACAATTGCCAGCAGGACATCATTATTAATATTTCCAAACGTATTGTTTCATAAATTCTTTAACATATCCAAATGATGCACTAAGCATTGTATTAGCGGCCCCTAGGTTACAGCTTGCCTGTAAAAAATAAAGGAACGGTCTTACATTTATATGCTCTTGCTTTTAATTATTTTGATTATACAAATGTGCATAGTATGGGGCCGCTTTGCTTTTGACACTTTCTAAAAGCATTAATTACCTTGTGTTTTTCTTTCTTTTATTTACTTATTGTTTTCATTTACTTTACTGTAGACTGTGTTTGTTGTGCAATCATTAAAAATAAATGGACGATTGTATTAAATTGAAATATTATTAAGAAAATAAACGTTCGTGTCATTGACACAGCGTAACTATTGTTTAACTTTCGTGTATCTTGGATGAACAAATGATTAAACAGTAATTTCAAAATACTTGAAATTCTTTTCCATTTGGATTATCCTTAATTTGCAAAGCTTACGACTTCTTCATAACATTGTATTGAAAATTAATTATTAAATATCAATTATATATATATGTATATATATGTATTTAAGATTGTAGCAGAGCGTGGAAATTGTTCTACGGAATAAGAGTATGCTTTACGACTAGTATAATTCAAGACTTATTCTATAAATTTAACTACAAAAATTTAATCAAAGTTCACTAAAGTAACTTCTCCTCTTTTACAAATACAATTGTAAATCTTTTTCACTGTTGAAGTTATTCATGAAAGTTCTTTTAAGTAATACTTAATTACTAGTCTCATAGATTTTACTGCTTATCAAGTTCAAATATTTAATCGCTATAGTTCCTTTGCTTTTAGAATATTTGGATGTACTAGTTGGTTCAGATATATTACTCTAAAATAAACAACGGTCACTTTAGAATTCAATAAACGAGTCCTATATCTACTTTTCAAGTTGATTTTTTTTATGCAGTGTTTTTGAACTGTTCCGTAAATACATGTCCTTTGTATTATAAATCAAAAACACTTACTTCAACTCTTCTAATGCACGATAGCCTGACCTTTGTAGTTATATCCACTGTTGCAAACGTAGCACTTCAAAAAGATCATTTGCAGTCCATGGTCTGAAGCTTCGTTCTCGTAGAATATTTCATCTGTTATTTTTAATCTCCCGGAAAACGACAACTCCATCTGCTTTCCCATATTCGACGCTTTCATTGTAGATCTATGCGGCTTCCGGCTATTCTATGGAAGAAAACTAACACATACATTATGAGTAGAAATCCTTCCGGAAAGTTCATCTTAATATCTTGTTTGAACGAAATTCAAAGATCGAAAAACAATTATTCCTTATTCAGTACGTATACTTTCCAAGTTATTTATATTCTTATATAGAATATATGTCCATTAAATAAAAGCCGTTTGACCAAAGCCTTCTCGTCAAACATTTTCTTCGGACTTGATATTTTTCTTTTTTTTGTTCTTTGTCGCCATGTCAAAACCAAAACTTCCAGTCCTTTTTTTTTTCCCTTGCTATTTACGTGATTGTTTTTTTTTAAACAACAATCACTCCAGCAGTGATCATGAATTTAATATGCAGTCATCTTTTGTTTCTTCAAACAATAAATGGTATGATACAGATTACAATTGTTTTTCCAAAAGTCAGTTCATTATTGCATTACCATCATTAAGATATTATTGGGCACAATAATAACCGTACACATTGCCTGTATATTTACCGCAATTTTAGAAATTTAATTTTGTTCATCAGTTTCATACATTTTCTTAAAATCTTAATTTTGTTTCTGTAAAAAGATTTTTTGAGTCAAACTAATTTTTCAGTCGTTTCTATCGTTGTTTCCTTCTATGAATATGACATGAAATGATTTATTTTATTATAATAATTACAATGAAGCAAAACAATAACATTTTAATCTAAATAAACATAATATATTGATGTAATTATTCATAAAACAGTTAAATGCAGTTAAATTTTTTGTTGGAAGGATAAATATCAAGAATTTAAACAAAATGCACAAGAATTCTGAAAGGGCGATATATCATTCAGAGGGGAAAAAAATGAAACATTGTAATATAGATAACAAGGTAGGGAAGCGATTAGTAAACCAATTACAATGCTTCGTAATATCTTATGATAAGAAAATATAATTGATATTGCTTTTTTTTTAAATATATAAATGAATTTATTTCCATTTATAACATGTAATACATTAAATCAGTCCCACTAGGTATTATAATACTATAATACTATTTTATAATACAACAGAATTATTTTTCAATACAATAGTAAATTCAAAATATTTATACAGATAAATTACAAATATTATAGATCTTACTAGTTGAGTTAAAAAATTTAATTGAAATGTACCATAAATAACATCTGATATTAATTTTCTGATATTTAATTTTCTCAGAATTATATCTATCCCAATTCAATTGATTAAAAAGATAATACATAACATTATTATGTAATTCTTACCAAAATTATTATGTTTAATTCTTTCAAAAATTCTTAACCAATTTCGTCTTGTATTAAGACTAGATACATAATTATTTCTTTCTTTTTTAACAGAATAAAAATTCATTATTATTGTATTATAAATAATTTTTTCTTTAATCAATAATTTTTTGTATTTTTCCCTAATACACTCATTACCAAAAAAAACGACGAACCTAGAAGGAGTTGTCGGATTGTAATGAAATTTCGTATGCAAAGACATTGGGACCGCCCATGCAAATGATTAAACTTTGGTGTCCAATGAATGAATAGCGAGAGCTACAGAGCATCGGAACTGCGCACTCAGCAGGTGTATAAAGGAAGTGATTCTGAATCTGATGGTCAAAATTTCTGTTGCATTGCGAGTTAGAATACCTTTCAACGACTGAAAAAATGCCTCTCCGCAGGATTCGAGCTCATTACGTGCAACTGTCAAGAGTTTGAAAGAGGTCGTATCATTGGATTGAAAGAGGCAGGTTGGGCAAATCGGAGAATCGCTCGTCATATGGGTCGAAGTGATGCGGCGATTAGAAGATGCTGGCAGGAATGGGTGGACAATGGCAGATTTCAGCGTCATGAAGGTAGACCTAGGGCCACAGCAGAGCGGGAGGATAGAGTGATTGTCAGATTAGCTGTCACAGCGCCTGAATCATCGTTATCAACCATGAGACGTGCGACCCGCACACGAGTATCCACCATGACCATTCACAGATGGCTGAGAGAGCGACATCTACGCTCGTACCGACCGCTACGCCACCTGCCACTCACGTCTGCACACTGTCGGGCCAGATTACAGTGGTGCTTGGCTCGATATGGTTGGAATGATGCTGACTGGGGACATATAGTGTTTAGCGACGAATCCCGCTTCCAACTGTGTCCTGACGATCGTCGCAGACGTGTCTGGAGACGCCCAGGACAGCGTGCCGATCCTGCTTTCACTATTGTACGCCACACAGGCCTTCAACCAGAAGTTATGGTCTGGGGTGCCATTTCCCTTAATAGCCGGACCCCTTTGCTCGTCATTAGCGGCACACTTACAGCACAGCGGTACGTCGACGCCATTCTGAGACCTGTTTTGCTACCCTTCCTTTTGCAGTACCCTGGCCTTATTTTATAGCAAGATAATGCCAGACCATATACGGCACGTGTTGCTATGACCTGTCTTGCAGCTTATGAAACACTTCCTTGGCCAGCCAGATCCCCAGATCTGTCTCCAATCGAGCATGTCTGGGATATGATGGGAAGGCGACTGCATCCACCAGGGAATGTGGATGACCTAGCCCGACAATTGGAGCAAATTTGGCAAGAAATACCACAGGAAACCATCAGGGAGCTTTATCACTCTATGCCATGTCGTGTGGCAGCTTGCATTCAGGGTAGAGGTGGGTCAACACCTTATTGAGCTCGTTACTTTGTAACTCTGTAACTCTGAAATAAATCATTGAATTTGTCTGAAAGTTTAATCATTTTCTATTCTGTACAAAATCTTCCTCTCCACCAATTTTTGTCTCCATCGGACAACTCCTTCTAGGTCGTCGTTTTTTTTGTTAATGAGTGTATGTTGTTTTTCCAAATTAGATTTGTTCTTAAAATGAACATATAGGCTACATAATTAAAGATTTTTAAAACAATCTTATTAATATTATTGTTTATTGTTTATTATTAATAGGTATCCAACAGTCCAATCCATAATTAAGAATCGAAACCACAAGGGATTTAAATATAATTAATTTTTGTTTGGTCCTGAAGGAGGAGTGAGACATGATACTGTATAGGTCCTTTTTTCTGAGGGATTTCCTCACTCCGGGATGAGATATTATCTCGATATTTCGGCCCCGTGCGTCGGGCCTTCTTCGGGAGATGTTGTCAAAGTCAATCACATGAAGGTGAGCGCATAACGAACGACTTCCGTCGTTAGTTCCTCGGATGAGTTGCTCATGTTGTTGATTCCGAGCGAACGGTGGCTGCACTGAGAAGGAGAGGGGGGTGGAAGGAGTTTTTTTTTCCCTTCCACCCCTCTCTTTCTCAGTGGATAAATAATATTATCCAAAATATTATTATAATTCTTTATCAGATGAACTTATACCCCTTTTTGTCTAGCTGCTTGTTTTGTTTTCCAAAATAAATTTTTTAACTTCATTGTTAAATTTTTATTAATATAAATTCTTGAATTGTTTTTATTTTCCAAAATTTCATCATTGATTGTATTCCTCTTGAATGACTGCAACCAGGCGTCATGGTCACTTCTATTTAAAAACTTAGCAATAATTGGTCTACTTCTGGTATTATGAGATCTTTCAAATCTATGAATGGCTTCTATTTTATTTATAGGATTATCAAGTTGTAGATTCTCTGCTAATTTGGCCATTATATTTTGCAAATTCTCATTTTCTGCTTCTTGAATACCTGAAACTTCAATGTTAGTTTTCCTTGAATGCAATTCTAGTTTGGGCAAATCATCTTCGATTTTTTTTATATTGTCTTTCAAAATTCTGTTCTCATTTTCCAATTTCTTTTGCTTATCATCAATTAAATTTTGATTTTTGGCATATTTGTCCAGTCTTTCAACGATATCATCATATTTTTTATCAAGAAACTTCATTGAGTCTTTAATTTGTTTTAGTTCACTTAAAATGGTTTGTGCTAAACCTAATTCAATTGAGGTTTTGGGATTTTCCATTTACTCCGCAATGTATGACATTTCAAATGACGCTTCATTCTTATTTTTTTCTAAGAATTCACTGTTTAAATTTACCATAGCTTGCTTACCTCTAGTTGTAATTCTTCTGCATTTTAAACAAAACCATCGGCTTTTCCTTTTTGGCATTGAAATATCCATAGCATTATTTTCATCAACACATTTTTCATGTTGTTCTATGCCACATGATTTACAATATAATTCTGCTTTTTTCAGTATATTTCCTTATTATTATAAATGCGATTGTTGCGAATGCAAAAGGCGCAATTGTTGCGTTTATTGTGATTGTTGTAGAGCTGCATTATAAATGTAATTGTTGCGCATGCAGAAGACGCAATTGTTGTGACAGTTGTGCTTAGTGATAATTTAATGAGATTTTAATGATAGAGGAAAGGTGCCTAATATGAGACACACTTTTTAAAATGCATTTTTGAAAAGCTAAAAATAAAAATTATTTTATTTTAATAATTCAATAAGAACCTTCAATCAGTATAGTTTACATTACATTTACCAAGTGTGGAATAAGAAACAAACTTTTCATATAGTTATGAAAAGTTTACAAATACGTCGGTTATCAGGAATGAAGTTAAGGTTTCCTAATATGGGATAGTAAACAAAAGTTGTTGTGTGAATAATATGAGACGTTAACATGTATTTCTCTGAACAACTAACCATATCTTACTACTCGTAGGCTTAATTATATTTGATTTTCTTACATTGAGGACACACAAAATTGTCTTCTTCAAACCATAATCTTCATGAGCCCAGCGATAACATATAGTGCACTGTTCCCTTTTTTCTCCATATTCGTCGTCAGAGAAACGACCAGTACAGAAGAGGCATTCTGTTTCATCATCAGTGTCCATATCGGAATCACCACCCTTATCAAGATGAACATCAGAATCAGAGTCACTCGATGATTCTTCTATTGTTCTATCGCATATTTGGAACCTCATGATATCGCATATTATGACCTCGCCATCTTGCAGAAATCATCATATCTCATGGACACTATATTCGTTTGAAAATTAAACCAATTATCAATAATTATAGGTAATTTTATACCAATTGACAACAATGAAATAGAACTGCAATATCCCCTCACCTTTAAGCACAAATTTTTATTTAGCACCAACACCACATAAAGTTGAAAAAGAATTATTTTAACAACAACCTCTGTGCTCCGTCCAACTCGGTACTGGCGTTGTTGTGGTTGCTGTAGTCCTTGAATCCACTGGTAAACTGTTTAAGAAACTTTCCAGCGGAGTTCACCATCTACAGCGGTCGTAATCGCGGTATCTCGTATTATGGAAACATCGCATATTAGGCACCTTTCCTCTACTTGTGCACAGGACAGACAAAACGGGAATATTAGTTTGCTGATCTTATCAGAAGACTAAAATTAATAAATGATAGAACGCTAATATTGTTAAGCATTATCCTTATCTTCATTTTAAAACATAATATTCTCTCTATGATCCCAAAAGATTCAGACTACGACATATTAAGAAAAATGGCAGTAGTGTATAAGATAAAATGCAGGGTCTACAATTCCATAATGGAAGGTTTGCAAGTGAACAAATATTCATGAGTGTTTAAAAACGAATGAAGAAATAAAGTCAAATTCACATGAAATTTTGTTTTGTATTTCTTGTGAAATTTGCAATGTACGTCTTATTAATTTTTCGAAAAAAGTCTGCGAAAGTCCAGAAATTCTCTGGATGAAATTTTGTATGTAGTAAATAAATGAAATGAAGAAGAATATAATGTTAAGCATTATCTAAATTTTGACTGAATAATAAAATTTGGCTAAAGTTTACAATACGGTACCATCAATCAACATAGTTCCAAGGATGCATCACCGGCTGCCTTTGTACCACTTCTGCGACTTAATCTACTGATGTCCTCACATTAAATTTAGTGTAAAAAAAAATTAACATCGTATGAGCTCAAGCTGCTGGCGCGAAGGTCGTCAGGGATGTAGGTTAGGTAAGGAGAGGTAACACCCACTCCATGATGTTTATATTGAAAGTAATTTAAAATTAATATTCACAGGTAATTCAATGGCAACGAGGGTTTTCCCGTAGATTATCCGCCATCTTGAAAATATTCCAAATACTGACTTCTCCTCACAACTGTGAAAACTAGTTTTACGTCGGCTGGAACCGTATTATAAACTTTTACCTAAATTTTAATAATCTAATTTGAAGCGAAGTTATTAGGTCAGCAAAAAATGTACTAGTCTAATTACAAAAGCCGAAAATATAAACGAAAACCATAAATTTATATGATATATAAATTGAAAAAGTTTAAGACATAATGTTTTGATTTTTCAATTGTGTTATTTATTTGAAGAGAGAAAAAAATGTTACATTATAAAAATTTGATGTTAACAACGATTTGATAATTTTAGTACATTTTAGTTTTATATTGAATTTTGTTTTTTGAAATTTCACACTGCATTGAATTTATTGCCAGAAACATTAATAACATTCATAAACTGTAATATTCCTTCGGTGTAGCATGCTTTAATTTCAGGGATAGGTGACTGGTGCTGTGAGTTGTTGAGAAAGGTGAACACTTCAGAAAGGAGAATATATCATTCGTTTTCTGCTGCTTAGCCATCTTTTTTCTCCTAAGAAAATAAAATTAAAAAGTATTGCAATAAATTTGAAAAAGTAAAAATTCATTTAACTGAAGTTAAATAAAATTTTTAGATTTACAGCTATAATAATTATTTAATTTCAATCTACTCTGTTTTCAACTAGAAAGACTAAAATTTGAAGAAATATAATAATTGTAATGCGTTATTATTCTCAATATTTTTATAATTTTTTGAAGCTAATTTTGTAATTATAAATGTATAATCATATTGGATTTACTTTTTTTGATCAAAATTTTAGGAATTTTGCTAAAATACTTTGCTCCAAAAAAGTTAGGAGATATTGCGAAATTAATATAATTCATCCAAAAAACAGAGACAATATGAGTTTATTTTTTAAATAACATCAGAGAAGCAAATGATATGAAAATGGAAATTGTCTGAATAAGAAATGAGGTGCAGAATCCATTTATCGGGATTGAGCAGGATGTGACACATTGACGGGGGTTAACATTCGCATGTCAAACGCAAAAAATGTGTCGCGTTCAGTAGGGTGTACGGTCACCTGAGAATGCTCAACACACCGACAGCGATGAGGCATGGAGAGGATCAAATTGTCCAGCAGTTCCTGTGGGATTCGAGGCCATTCCCGCACCAGGGTAACTTCCAGCTGAGGAAATGTTACGGGAGGTGATTGGTAACTGGCAACACGTCTTCCTAGTGCATCCCAAGCGTGTTCGATGGGATTCAGGTCAGGAGAACGTTTAGGCCAGTCCATGCGCTCGATTCCAGGCTCTTGTAGGATGTTGGTGACGAGATGCACACGGTGGGGGCGTGCATTATCGTCCATAAAAAAAAAGTTGGCCACAACTGCTCCAGCATAGAATACCACTATAGGCTGCAGAATTTCATCCCAATATCTTACATCGTTGACCGTTCCATTTCTAATAACATGGAGGTCGGTTGGACCACCAATGCTGATGCTTGTCCACAATTCCACCAAAGGAATGTCTTTCTTGCACGAAGCGTGGATTCTCCCGTGTTCCACGTTCACGCCAGATCAGGGCACTACGATTGTCAGGCTACAGGTTGAAACTTGACTCGTCACCGAAGAGAACCTTGGACCACACTTCACGGGTTCAAGGAAGATGCATTTCAGCCCACCTTCTGCGGGGTTCTGCGATGTTCAGTAGTTAACAGAATGCACTCCATTGGTCGCCAGGCATACGGAGTCGATTTCTACCACTTGTTGTTGATCCTGGAAAGTGGAGATAACCCAGCAGCGCTAGTCTCTTTATACAAGTTTGTGGGAAAACATGCAAATTAACGTTTTGCATCACATTTGCATATTCAGACAACATCCATTTGTGTCGTTTCCTTCTCTGATGATGTTCTTTAATAAACAAACTCAAATACTTCTATTTTATGAGTGTATATATTCATTTCGCAATATTCTCGAAATTTTGTGAGCAGTATAATATTTCTGATACAAAGAAAAATCCCCAAATTTTGAGAATTAATTTTTTTATAACTTTTAATTTTTAAATTATATTTTCAATATTTTTTGTTTTAAAGGTGAAAGATAAATTATATTGAAGAATCTTCTAGAATAAAGAATAAATCAAGAAAGTCTTTAGTTTAAAGAAACTTATCTTCAAATGGGATAAAAGCAATCTCAAAAAGAAAATAAATAAAAAAATTAAAAAGAAATTGGATTTTGCTATTTTTTGTTTGTTTAACTCAGGGGAGTATAATCCTATAGTGAAGAAAAATTAGTTATTCGGTTGTGT
>JAFIDM010080723.1:0-12635 GCA_023159025.1 Thereuonema tuberculata | reverse complement strand
TATATTGAAATAGCCACAAGATAGACCAGTTAATAGGATACCCCACGGTGGATAGGTTCTCAGACTTAGCGATAGATACAGACACATCCTACCAATCCACCGGAAATCCACAGGGCAGGATCGGACTGAAGAGGGTGTTGAAACCCGAAACGGTGTCCGTATCCGATTCCCAACAAAATATCCAAAATAAGCTCAGTGATTTTTTGTTGTTGTTGTTGTTTAGTTATTGTGCGGTTTTGTATTGTTTTCTTTGAAGTTTTAACTTGGTCCGCACGTTAATTTTGATTTAATTGTTTTATTAATATTTGTTTGTTGTTGTGAGCCTTAAAGCCCACAGGTAAGTGTTTGCCATCAATATTTTGATCATTTGTCTAAATGTCTCTTTAGTGTTATAAAATTTTCTTGTGTTTATTTTTTTTTCTTTAATTGTAGTGTGATTTTTATCTGTTCTTTGAGTGGTTTTTTTTTTTCTTTATCATTTTATCTTAGTTTTTTTTTTATTGTTTTTTTGGGTTATTCGTTCACCGCCAACAACGAACTGGTAGCAGAGATTGTCTTTGTTTTCTTCCTTGTTATACCTTTTGTCCGCTGAAGAATTTTCTTATTAAATCAGTCTTTTCTTACCCCTTCGATTGATGACAACTGGCAATTCGTTTCTTTAAAATAATTTCCCCCGAGTATAATAACTAATCTTCGTAGATCTTTTTCAACGGATTGATGTACAGTGTTACCTCCAAATAACGGACAGTCACAGGACCGGAAGTTTCGTCCGTTATTGGGAGGTGTCCGCTATTGGGGAGGACTATCTTTTTTTTTCCTTTTTTTTAGCTTATAGCATGTCATTTAATGAAAAATTACGTACAATGTTAATTAAATTTCTGCAATTACCATTGCGATAGGAGAGAATATGAACAATTGCAAATTTTTTACTATATTTCTTTTTAAATGAGTGCTAATCAGTTTGTCTTATTTAAGATAATGATTAAATTAACTGCAGTATGTAGAAAATTAATTTCTAGCCATCCATTTGATGCCTTAAACGTGTTCAATCCTAAAGTTTGACCGAATTCTCTGGTTTTTTCTTGAATCAAAACACCGCTTATAGGAATGTTCTTTGCACGAGCAGAGCGGAACCATTTTATGACCACTTCGTCGAATTTGCTTGTTTCAATTTTACGAAATTTCAAATTTTTCGAATTTTCGTTTGAATTTACCATCCACATTTTTCTAATCTCATCTATGTTCTTCAAAAGTTCACTTATCTGAGTTTTTCCAACTTAAAACATTCAGCAAGACAACGCATACTCAGCTTTTCTTTTTCAGCAACTTCAAGAACATCAATTTTTTATTTCAGTGCCAATCTCTTCCTTTTTTACGTCATTTTGATTCGCATTAAATTTAATCAACACGTTTATAGGATAGCTTTACGAGGGATTGACACTTACAAAGCAACTGCAGTGAAAAAAAAGGGCCTCAGATTCGTGCATTGAATCATGGGACACAGATACAATGTATCAACGTATGGGACACCGATGTAAATAAAACTAAGACGTGTTTGTCGAAATGTTAATCGAAAAAAAAAAATTATAGTTAAAATAACTGTCCTTTAAAGGAGGTAACACTGTACTTGCTTTTTAATTTACTTTGAAAAATTATCAGGCGGGTATTCTTGGTTAGCAGAAATACATCTTAAATCAAGAAAAAAAAAAAAAAAAATAATAAAAAAAAGGCAAAAATTCATGTATGTAAAAAAAAAAAAAAATAGTTGTTCTAATAAGTGTTATGCGAAGTCTCAATATCTATAGCAACAGTTTCAATCTTCTAGAACATTCATCAGGAGAACTATATCATTTAATTTCTTGTGCATTTATTGTGTATTCATATTAGTACATACAGTAAAGCCCAGATTATCCGCGAGTGCGGGAAAATTTTTTTAATAACGAATCTCAAAAAAACCAATTTTAATCCAAGCCAAGAACAGGGAAAATACAATAGGCCCTACCTGATTTTTTTTCTTAAAAGGCGTAACTGAACTCCTTTTGTTTAACAGTACAAGTTTTTTTACTGTTCTTTAATTTTAGTGAATTAGATGTAGAGCAAAGGTTTCCTGCTGTACTGTACATATTTTAAAAGTTTTACATATTATGGTTTTTGTATTATAGTTTTTATGCCGAAATATTTTTTTTCGTGTTTACACCTCAGTTTAAAGTCTTTTTTTCGGGTTATCCGCGATTTTCGCTATCCGCGGTGCCCTTATTCCGCGGATAATCGATGCTTTGCTTTATATAAACAGACATCATATCGCTTATTGCAAATTTCAATAGAGCAGAGGAAAATTAAAAAATTCTCTTATTAAAAAATTCCTACCATACAGCACATAATCCTTGTGAAGATTAAAAGTTAAAACACAAAATCCCAGTCTCATTCTTTTTATATTTTAACTTTTAATCTTCACAGGGATAATGTGCTATATGGTAGGAATTTTTTAATAATATTTTTAGCACGTTAAAATTTACTTCATCAACATAAAAATTCGGTTAAACCTCGGTATCCGGCACCCCTGTAAGTTGTAGGACTATATTCAAGATGGCGGACAATGTTAATGGTTGAAAATTGTTGTGAAATTTACCAATACATACATCCTGCAGCTGAGCAGACCTAACCTAACCTACAGCTAATTGTAGTAAACGATTAGGTCCTACGGACCTCATTTTCATTAGCATGAAAGTTGTTTTGAAGGCCGTACGAGGGTGGGGTGTCGCTCCGCGCGATCGAAGCACACGTCCTTACGAGGGGAGCCGGATACTAAGGTTTAACCAAAAATTCTCTTTAAGTGCTTCCAAAACAAAAACTACTTTGTTTTTAACTAAGAACCGCCAATAACGAAAACTGAGTGTCATTCTGATTCACGATCTTTCGGGAAAAGTTATTTAAAACATTAAATTCTGCCAACAAGTGATTGTTAACAAAGAATAGTAAACAATGCAATGGTTTGAAAGTTTTCGTTTTCAGTACATTTAGCAACGAATCCATGAAATAGTCACTTACCTCCGGAGGAAAATAATTAATATAACTACAGTCTAGGACAGTGGGAAATTTTAGAATAAATATTATTGCCATAAAATAAAAGCAGTTATTCGCAATTATTACGATAGCAAACATACGGATGAATTTAGATCACATCGCCTGACTAAAAATGGTCGTAATACAATAAAAAAATATTGTTAATAGTTCAAATACCCTTCCCTAATAATTATTGCAAATTATTACTTTACAAAAATTAAACTCACCTTTCGTACTGAACTTTCTAAATTTTGTTTACTTACGACAAAGTTCGTCTGACTAGAAACTGATTTATTCCGAAACTTTCCAAACTGAAAATACTTATGGCTGACATGTACCTAATCGTATGATACTGAAAATCAGTCAAATTATAATGAACGCTGACAATATAAAAAAAAAATGATTCGAAGGGTTTGTTGAACCGGTATCAAAGCTGACTCGACAAGATAACGTATTCTAACAATTCTTTCTATAAGAAAGTAAACAGAATCTAGTGAAATTCAATCAGAAGGAAGGAAATAGGCGAATAATTTCTTGAAGTTGTCCAGGGATGTTTTATTACTTAAATATATTAATAAATGAAATTCTCGTGTTCTTCAGACAGCCGTTTCAGGCTTAATGGTACTCGCCAATAGGAAATTGCAATCGCACAGAAGATAGTACGACCTCCCAAAAAATTAAGTAAAACGAAAAATAATTATAAAGATGAATCAACTAATTCGTAAGTCAACATCCACCTCCCCCTCAAATGAATTAAAACTTCTGTCCCAAATTGATCATTACTGACCACAAAAGTTATTAATAATCTATATTTGATGAAAGTTTTTTTTTTATTATTATTATTTAAAGTGGCTGGTGTAAATCAATAGATGTAATCATTAAATATAAATAAATTTATCGTTAAAGTTTCAGTTCATATTTTTTTTTTTATTTTTGAGATCTTCTGTAAGATTTAAATCTTAGTGTTACAGAAATGAAGCATTTATACAAAGCAATTGTAATTTGTTTTCTTTTTTCTTTCCTAAACGTACCATACTGTACTCAGCTTACGTTTCATTATTAAATCGCTCAAGGTTAATAGAAATTCTAATTTTCGAGATTACAAAATTTTATAAAATTCCGTTTTCAACTTTTTATGTAAACAAAAATATTTAACCCGTCGATGCGAATATAACAGAATAAATTAGAAACAAGTTTACTTCGTTTATCTGAATTTCCTTTACTATTAAATTCACTACCTATTCAATCAAATTCAACAGTATTTTACAGTGTTTAATGAATTTTAAATTTATTATTCAGATAGGAAAAAATATGTAACCTCCAAACCTAAACTAAAAACAAGAAATACACAATAAAAAATATGTTCCATTTTTTTTCCTGCTTCAACTTATATTAACCTCCTTATTAAGACCTGGTTGTTCACAGTGAACAACTGATGATCGGCAATTGACCGTGAAATAGCTGTTTTGAGATGCACTTGCAAAAACTGGGTCTGAACTTTTAAGTTTATTTTTAATTGAATAATATCGTTGGTTTGTCTATTTAGAAGGTTTTGCATTCGAGATATATTCTGAAACCAAACGTGTAGGAGGCAGGAAGATTTTAAGATGTCAGTCCAAAGGAGAACTGAAATCAAAAGAAAATAAAAAACTTGCCGAGTCTCGATCAAGTCAGAATTCAAAGTAGGGGAAACTGATATCCATAAACTTTAAATTGTACATTCAAACGAACAATCAAGGTCACAACCATGCGTTGACGAGAACAGAAAGAAAAAAAAAAAAAGCTAGACAGGAAGTAAAGTTACTTCGATTGGAAGCCATCTTAAAGATGAACAATACCCCCCAAAACATCTGAAGTAGACGACATCACTTTCATGGCAACACTTCATTTACCGTATATGCTCCAATAAACGCCGAAGCTCTTATTGTCGCCGGTCTCTAATAAGCGCCGGGCTGCAGAGGGGACACGGCCAAATAGTGGCCGGGGCTTTGATATTTGCCTACCGGTACTGTGTAAGCGTCCGTATCTTTATAGTCGTGCGTAATACCTTACGGTACATTGCCTTACAAAATGCCGCCGAAACGGTCACTTGACATTGCCTTTAAGATTCGCGTGATGTAATATGCGAAAGAAACTTCCGGTGATGCGGCCGCCCGTCATTGCGGATTCGGACGACGAATAGCAGCGAAAGGTACAGAAAGACATTGCCATTTATCTTTAACAGTCTTATGTAGCATGTGAAATTCAAACAAAGTAGCAGTTTATAATATTAGCCGGTATTTATTGTGTAAAAATATTGCGTTCTGAAGGTTTTTGTTAATAATGGCCGGCCTCTAATAGCAACCGGTCTCTATTAAGCGCCGGGAGCCGAGGCTAGTTTTGCAAATAAACGCCGGGGCCTCTATTGGAGCACATACGGTACTTTATTATAATAGCCTAAATTTGAATTAGAAACTAATGACGGATTTTTTTCTGCTTACGAATTATTTTATTCTAACAACCATTTTATTTATTTATTCACTTTTTAGATAAAAATAAAACAAGAAATTAATAAAGATTTTCATCACTATCCACAGAAATTAACCCAATGGAAATGTAAAATGAAAGTTTCTATTAAATTTTTCGGTAGAAAAAATTAGCTTTCTTAATTAAATTAGAAAGAAAATGTAAAATAGTAAATAATATTCATCTCAATAATAAGTATTTATAAAATCATTCGTATATAAAATGGAAGCGAAACATTCATATGTTTTCCGTTTCATGAAGGGAATTGCAGGAGTTTACTACTTTATATGATGCCGCAAACAAAATAGCCCCGGTTGTCGATTTATCCGGACCCGGATGTTTTATTTGCATTTTTGCCAGTCGTTCAGTCCAATCTATTTTTCTTTTTTAAATTTTGTAATGAAATTTTGAACTTAAATTTAGTAAATCTTCTTAAAATGCCGTTAATTACATATTAACACAAATCTTAACTACTACTTCACATCGGCAATATTTCGTTTTATCTACCCAAATCACATGACAAATTTTAGAACTGCTAAAGTTACGAGGCGGAAGAATATGTATTGTCATGTAAGTAAAACGTCTGCAGATTGAAAGGATAAACTTATTTTTAAATAATTACTAGAAATGAACTTGTCAACTATTTGAACAGAAACTAATAAAATATTTAATTTAAAGAAACCTTAAACAAATTATTTGATAGACAAATATTAATTAATTCAAGGGAAAAGCAAAAGTGAAAATAATAATTACAGTAAAGCAGTAGAAAGAAGTTAACATATTAGAACTGACAGATCGTATCAGTTTATTAAACTAAGAAATAGTTGGATGAAGATTTATGGAAAATTGCTACATTTATATTCAAATAAATATTTATGTTACCACATACAAAAATTAGAACTTGTTTGAAGATTTATTAAACAACAACGGTAATTTTGTGATTTTGATGAACTTTGTATTTTAATACAAGAAAACAATTTGAATTATATCGAAATACCAGCATTTGTTGATTGAAAGCAATTCGGTGGTATTGTAGTATTGCAGGGAAGGAAGTATTGTTTTTCTTCGCCTGAAGATAACAAAAAGGAAAAGAAAGAAAAACTATTTTATCATTACGCAATTTTCCTATTACATTTTTGGTTTGTAACTTCAGGAAATGAATCCTATCTACTTAAACTTTCCCTACGTACTGAAAACTTAGCGTAGGATACAACAAGCAGAGCAAATACACTAAAAAAACCTGAAGAAAAACAGAGGAATATCTTTTTCCAGAAAGATTTACGGTCTGTTTCAAATTTATGTCATAATTCAGATTTTCATCAATAGATTGAAATTAAATATGAACTTCTATTAATCTTATGAATATTTCATCATAACTGAAATGATTCATATGATCATAGTTTAGCGAGGACAAGTCACAAAATTCCCCAATCATAATCACTTCCAACCATTTTTAAAGCTTTGCAGGGTAAACTCATTGCATAGTTGAACTAATGTTCAATCGTACACATATTAAAATGAATATCTGAATGTATGACACTGAACTTAACTTACATAAATTTAATAAGGATTATTATTCTAAATTAAAATAATTCGTTTTAGTCTAAAGGTAAGTGAAACATATAAATCTTTATCTTAAAAAGTTTCAATGAACTAAACACGATAAAGGATTGATGAATCAGTAAGAATCGTGATAACACAGTCTTCCTGAAATTCCCTGTAGCCTAATTCCAATATTTTCAGAAATCTAACAATGTCCGAAACAGTGCTGAAAAAGTTGTTTTGATACCTTGCAAAATCCACAATTTGCAAAAGAAGCAAAAGCAAGCAGCAGCAGCCAAAGTTATACTTGGCTCAAATGTAAATTCTTATCAACAAAGCATTTATAACCATAAGCCAAGCCATTAACTCTTCTGAAATTGTATTTGCATAAAAAGTGGATATTTCTCAGATTTAAAAAAAACAAAAAAACTCTACATTAAAAATCAATCTCAAATCAAACCATTATTAGATTTCAATACTATTATTTTTAATTACAAGGTAAACATGTTTTCAATATAAATGATTAAAAATGGAAGAAATTTATCCAAATTCGGTTTTTTTCAACCGAAATTGACGATTTTATAGAGAATTGTAGAAATAATTTCATTCTGGCAGATGAGACTAATACAGAGAAGCAAGCACAGGCTTTTACTGGGATATCAGTATATAAATATCACTTGAAATTAGTCTTTAATATGAACAATTCCAGCTGTTACTTTAAGATAAGTGACATTAAAAATACAATAGCAATAAAATAATAATCAAGTAAACAGTGCATTAAGAACTATCTCTTGAGAATTATTAATGTACAAAATTTACAACAGTACCTAACAGATTAAAATTTTTTAGGAGGAACGTAAATCTTAATTTGTGCAAAATTACAAAAGAATGAACTTGTAGTTTTAAGCTATTACACTCCAAACTAGTTCAGACTTAAACCTAGCAACTATCTTGGGTTTAGATAAATATCACAATTCAGAATAACCTTTTTGTTATTTACTTATATTTGTGATGAACTGATTGACGAAATTTAGTGTTTTGCTAAAGAAGATAGAATACAAGTACACAATAACAATATGGGATCTATTACAAATAACACAATATATTCTTTGTAAATATTGAAGAAAAATATTAGCAAGCGAACCTCCAAAACGAATAGGTAGGTAGAGCACTTATTAGTCACGTTATTAGATACGTTTGAAGCAGTGGTTTCAAATGTATTTCATTCAAAAGCAGAAATGAGTGCAAACATTTCAGGTCCTTCATTAAAAAGTTTTAAAGTTTCATTGAAAATTTATTAAGATGAATCATGAAACAAAAAAAGTCGAATTCTAAAATAGAACTTTTTCCGATGGTTAAATACGGATTTGCAAGTTTGAAACCACTGCTCCAAATATAATTTCAATAGTTTATTCTGAAGTAATAATCTAACAAGGTAATTAATGTTTTTAGACAGTGTCAAAAGCAAACCGCCCCCATAATATGCACAATTTTATAAACCAATTTTGAGCGAGACCGTTCTTTACGCAAGCATAGAGCTTCTTGCTTTGATTCAGCATTTCGTTTTTCCGCACGTCGCCCAATCATATTTATAATACAGCTCTACAACCATCACAACAATGACACTACACGCAACAATTGTGGCATTAGCAACAATCATATTCATAATAAGGAAATTAAAACAATACTAGGTTTATTAGTTTTTAGCAATCCATTATTAGTAAAACACTTATTACAGCTTGCCTGTAACACCGCTAGGGGACCGCTATTGTCTGGATGTCAAACTCAGTAGCGGCCGAACAGTTAAAGATATTCGAATGCAACATTCGCCGTTGTGTTCAGCATCAAAAAGTAGGTGATCATGTGTAAAAAATCAGACATCTAGGACCACTCCCTGACTCCCCCGGGGCGTTGTCTTTCTTTCAAAAACACCTTAAAAGACAGAAAACGCCTTGGGGGGGGGGGTCAGGGAGTGGTCCTAGAGGCCTGATGTTTTACACGTGGTCGCCTACTTTTTGTTGCTGAACACAATTGTGAAGGTTTCATTTAATATCTTTAACCGTTTGGCCGCTACAGAGTGTGACAGACAGACAGGATAAAACCAAGAGCGGTCCCCTAGCGGTTTACAGGCAAGCTGTAACGTAGGGGCCGCTAAAAACTATTAATAATGTAAAAACTTGCCTATCCTTAATAAATATAAATATAAAATAGATTGCACTCACCTTTATTTTAATGTTTCCATCTTTGATTGACAAACATCGCTTGAATGAATGGAGACTATCCTAATCTCCAAGAATTCGCTGAAAAACTGCCTCCTTTTCAGACTTCATATTTTAAAACAAGAAACTGTTTAATTGCGTTCCATTAACCGCAGAGAGAAAAACTGTAGTGGAATATATTTCAGTGTTAATCTGTGGTTATTCTTCTTAATCTCTGAAATCTTCTGATACCACCGGAAGCCAAAACAAAACAATTATTTCTATTATTTCTTTTAATCTTGTCAGATGTATCAGCCTATTCCCTAGAATCAAATTACGAGTAAGTGTGCCGAATATGAGATCCCTGCCTAATATGAGACCCCAGCCTACAGAATGTATTAAGTGCTGCCGCCTGGCAACTGGAGCGTGAAACAGTAGTCTAATGCATCATCCGTCAGCGGTGAGTCAGTCGAGTGTTTCCTAGCGCAAACAAAGGTTCAGTAATTTTTTCCCTGAATTTGTGCTCGTCGACTTTTTTGCACGTGTATTTTCATTGGCTGTTTCACCTTTAAGATAAGACTGTTTTGAAACTCTTAGTATCGGATAGGTAGCTTTAACTGTGTAGTATAAACATGCCGGTTTGTTTTTAAGCTAACGTTAAGCCTAACCTAAAAAATTCGTTGGCGTATATGACAACGCGATCGTGCCTAATATGAGACCCCAAACGATGCCTAATGTGAGATAGGGTCTCATATTAGGCATTCTTTTTTTTTCATCATGCAAAGCTTGTTTACATTTTTTGTTTTCATTTTTAGATGCCTTCCGAAACAAAACGCAAAAAACGGGATCCTGTAATGATGGTACGAGCTGTCAAAGCCGTAAGAAGTCGTGATATGGGCTACAAAAAAAGCAGCAAAATATTTTGAAGTTCCAAAAAGAACTCTGGAGCGTTATGTTAAGGATTTAGAAAAAACAGCTGAATCATTGGTAGACGTTAGTTTGCGAAGACGGCCTACTTTATCACAACACATTGAAGATTCGTTAGTAAAATACTGCATTGAGATGGATTCAAGGTTTTATGGCTTAAGAATGAGGGATTTTAAACAAAATGGCATTTCAGCTTGCTATGAAAAATGATTTAAAGCATCCGTATTCATCAGAAAAAAATGTGCTGGTGAAAAGTGGTTAAAGGGATTTTTATAACGACACCCACAACTGTCTAAAAAAACCTCAAGCAACATCGTTCGCAAGAATTAAGGGATTCAGCCCAAACAATGTGAAATTTTGGAATCTAAAAACGAAAAGTAAACAAAACCTGAAGTAAACTTCAACTAATTCGTTTAAATGTCATTTTTCTTTTTTATCTATTAGCGATGAATATAAATATTACCTAATTATTGCTTAAAGTTTTGTTTTTGACGAACTTTTCAGTAATTACAATTGATTTTTTTAGTTATAGAAGAGGGTCTCATATTAGGACTACTTTTTTCAAACCCCCAAAATGTAACATTTGTGTTTAAAATTTAATACAAGACAAAATGTAAAGTTGTTTTAATTTTCTGTCATTGTTATTTGTAGTAAAATGTATGCCTTAAAAGAATATCACGTTGGTACTGTAATTCCTCACTTATTTTCCTAGTTACAGATGAAAATAAAAAAGGGTCTCATATTCGGCACACTGACTCTATACAGAGATGTGTATTTGGCTATGTATGTTTTTATATCTGTAAGTGATTTATTTCTCACCCTAATAACTTTAGAACCACTGCAAGAATCTTCTTTAAAAATGCATTAGAAGAATTGAACTCACCCAAAGTAAAAAGCTGTTACCTTGTGAATGATGCTCAATAAGAATTACTTATTACGATATGAAGAAAGAAAATTCTCATCAAATAAAGTAAAAGAAAATCTTAGAAATTTTAAAGTATTTGTTGAGACTGGCTTATTGGGAAGAAGTTTGTAATGTTCATTTTAGATTCAAGGTTCAATTTAAGTTAGTGAATTGTGATAGCTTTTGATAACTTTTATTATTATTATTATTGAATATTAAAAACATATTTAAAATAGAAATAGGAGATAAAATAATCATGTATTTATAAGGCAATATAAAATATAGCTTTTCGTACTCAATTTTTCTTTTAAAATTAGATTGTTTAGGAGAAATCGGAAAAAAATAATGTTAGAATAAAATCATTATCACAGTCTTCCATTCTCAAATAAATGTAAAACAGATTTTGGAAAAACTACAAGGATAATCCATTTATATATTATTAGAAGAAAGTAATTTAACTGAGAAAATTACATAAATGTTATTGAAAGCTTTAATAGAAATGTAAATTGATGACAAAATAAAGTGTTTTGAGATCAATTTATTGTTATCAATTGATTTAGTTGAATTATTCGATGGTAATCCCTTTCTTAGTTTAAAACAAATATTTTTTTTTAAATATAAAACAAGATAATTCAGTTTTGTAATAGATATCAACTGAATGATCCCGGATGAACCATTTTGCAGTGACTGACCAGTCTTGAAGCGAAAATGGATACAAATGGTGGAATTATCATTCTTTCTCAGCATTGTCTATTCAGTATAAATATAGATGCCAATTCCTTCCAACTACCATTATTCTCATCCGATCAGTTAAGGCATTTAAGTCACTTTCCATCCAAACCTCTAGGTCATAGGGAATCTAAGAAGGTATAACGAATGTATCAACCCTAATCCACAAATTTTTATTCTGATTCAATAATAGGCGGAGAAGCATAGTAATATTAAAAACCCTTCTGGACCTTTTTGATCATCGAGTATTGACATTGTCATTTGTCTTACTACATAATGTACAAATCCTGTATGCAGTAATGTGGCATGAAGTATTTACAATATATATACAACTTGAAAACTTACCGTTATTAAAACAAAACAGAAATAAAACCCGTCGAGCGATACCTAGCGAATAGACTCCGAATAGCCAAAACGTTTTATCTTTCTGCTTGTCTCAACTAACAAACAATAAGATAAATAAACCTCATCCCTGTCTGGACTACTGGCCTCGGTTCCAGAATATCATCGGTTCCTTTCTTATTATTACAGGAAGAAATGTTATTCTAAATTTACAATATATGTATAAGGCAATACATTTAATTAAATCGTAATAAATGTGACAGGCTTCGTCGATTAATTACTTAACTGATATTACTAATATGTATTTTATATCAATTTTAATTTTCCTAATCCCCCCAATTCATCAATTAATAACATCTGAGCTTTTCTAGTTTGTTAAAAAAAAATACTTGAAATAAATCATTCATTAACTAATAAATGGAAAT
>JAFIDM010080722.1:0-12635 GCA_023159025.1 Thereuonema tuberculata | reverse complement strand
AAAACTTTTAAAATCTATATAAAAAGCGCGAGAGTTTGTTTCTTTGTTTGGATGATTGTTTGTTTGTTTTAAACAACGTCGCCATTTCTCAACTTTATCACATTTACCACATTTGGCACAAAGATTCACATGCATACAAAGAAAAATGCAGAAACAATGAAAACCTGGATCCGGACTAAGGGGTGTAAATAGGGGGCAAAACATTCTTAAAGGATACGCATATCACTGAAACCTCTTTAGTTGTAACATTATATTAGATATAAGTGTTCTTTGTCAGAATCTAAAATATTCGTATTCGACGAATTTCCAATATTCAGAACCTAAGGGGTGGAAACGAGGGAACTTTTCTGCAGTTTATGCCATCTCCGAAACAGCTTGAGTTGTAAACATGAAGATTTTATAATGAAGATTATTAACGTGAAAGAAATAACAATAATAATCTAACCAATACCGCACAATATATATCAAAAAACTATTTAATAAAATGATATGTTTCGATATGCCCGAAGTAAACGGTTCTCTTCCTCAGATATAAAAGACCAACAAAGGAATTGAAAGAATCAATTTAAACATAAAAGCATTAACATGGACAGCCAATCAGCGTATGGTAGATTCCATTAGCTGAAAGGGAAAGGCGGAGTCTCAAGCAATGGGATGAGTAGAAATCAATGAGGAAAAGATAAAACAAATAGTAAAAATAAAAACATTCATGATGATTGTTGTAAATTGGTTAAAAATGAATAAAACATAAATAAATAAATAAATAAATAAATAAATAAATAAAAAGTGGGGATGCCGTTAGGAATAAATGAATAAATACGATAATGATATATATATATATATATATTGGATAATTAATAAAATAATAATAACATATAAATAATTCAATACATGAAACGTTAAATAAAGAATGCGATATTTAAAAATTATTAAATTCCTCATTTGGTAAAGTAAACCTGCTTAATGAACTCTTCAATAAATTCCATTACAAGATTGAGAAATATAACTTTTTTTATTAAATCGATGCAAATTAATCAATATTCTCGTCATTTGGTTCTTTTCGAAATCGAAAAATATCTAAATACCAGGTGTTCAAGAAATAAAGTGAGATGTTTGAAGCGCTATAAGTTGATAAATATTAGGCGGATCGATCTCAAACTTTGATTGTAGGCTTACGGGTCATGGAGAGGGAATCATGAGAAAAAAAAAATCTAGTTCTCATTTACCACCAGGGGGCATATGGCGCTGCTGTCGGATATGCAAACTGAGATATACCACACACATTACTTTTTGTTAGGAATGCGATTGCAGAGTGCATCCTTAATGATAAGGAAGCATTATCTCTATGCATTGCTCGTACGATCGCCAGACATCAATCCTTGTGACTTTTGGCTCTTATACCAAGAATAGGGTGTATCGAGGTACACTACTATCTCGAAATTAGTAATTATCATGCATAGCTTTATTTTTCAGGTCAAATAACAGAGATTACAAATATTAAAAACTAACAAACACATTAATTTTTTTTTTAAAAGAAAATATACCTGATTTTCTGTGAATTGGAATCACATTTTAGCTTAAGATTTATTATCTTTCAAATCAATATTTTAATGAATTTAGATTTATTTATTTGGAAAGTTTATTTTAATTGTTATTTAATTAATATATATCACTGGAGAACAGTGATTTTGGTGCCTTACAATTTTGATCTATTTCTGGGTATATCACAGATTGCAAAAATGCTTTCAGCTTTGCCCTATCAGCTCTACTTTTTGAGATAGAGCTTATTCACATCATATACCAGTTTAACCATACTGGTCCGCATATACAACTATATCACTCGCATACAATTAAACACAAATAACATTTGGATGGATCAAGCACTTTCTTTTTCATGAAGCAACTGTATCTATCTAACCATCTATTTATGTATATATTTGTCGCATTCAGTAATTTTCTTCCATCAGGTCGCTCAATCCTTTCTGTGATTTCCTCCGATGCAATGATCTTGGACATTCTCGCTGGATGCTCCAACAGAAGTCCGCCATCATATGTATATCCCATCATTGCTAACAGACATTGTTTCTCTGCCAGCCCGGAAGTTAACAATTCAGACAACTTCTTTGGAAGACTTTGATCTCTTATGAGGTCGTTCAATTCCGCTTGATTAAAATCGGATGCAACTGATGAAGGTCCTGCGAAATCACTGTCATATTGTTCAGCATAGCTTTCAGCTGATTCATCCTCTTTTTCTGATGACTTGGAAGACTTGTAAATATTGGAACAGGTATCTCCTCTGAATGTGAAACAGGGCGTCTTGCAGAGCGTAGATCAGGATTTATCAATGTACAGTAGAACCACATTATAACGGATCCTATTATAACGGACGTCGCTTATAACGGACAGTTTTAAAAAAAAATTGGCAGTCTACAATTAATGTGAGCGAAGTGAAAGACCATTTAAATTTTGTTATTCAATACGTTGAACAATCGGCAAATGAAAATGTGTTTGCATATTATGAACACTTACGGGACTTCTGTCAGTTATTAACTGAAGAAATTAGCAGCAAACAAACCCAACACAAAATAAATTATTTTTTCAAACCAATGAATGCAAGCAATCATCATGAACTAGGACCTTCTTGTTCTAAAAATTAATGCTGTTTATACATACACATCTTTTTCAATTCAACCTACTACGTTGAAGGCTGTTTTTTATTTGATATATAATAAACACTTTTTATAGCTAACTATTGTACTTTCATTGATGTATACCCTGCCGCATTATACCCCTATAAGAATTATTTGTTATAAACCGGACTTTCATTAAAACGGACAACCTTCAGCCCCTATTAGTCCGTTATAATGAGGTTCTACTGTACATGTATTCCAGTTATTGCTATTGATGCCTTTACATTAACTGAACAAAAGTAAGAGTCATCACTGTGGTTTATTTGTTCTCTCCATATCATTGGTTCCCAAATTTCAAGCATTTCCATTTCCCATTTGTCCACTGTCACAGATGCTTTGTGCACGCATTGTTACATATAATGCGTGTGCCCAAGCCTTATCTTGGTCTCCCAGTTTTACTTTGAAATAGACCAAATAAGCTCTTTTTGCAAAGTCAATTATGGGTTTTCTTTGCTGAATGAATGTGTACTTCCACAGATGAAACAAAACACATCAGGATTATTTACACATTTTCTTCATGATGAAGCCATGTCAGTGGCTATAAAAAGAATACGTAAATGTCAGAATAGCTAAAGTACGTAAGCAAACAACAAAATGAATAGAGCTTGGATAAAATCAATTAGTATTATGCAAACAATCGATTTACAAATGGTGGTGTAAAAACAAAGTAGTCATAAGAGCAATGTATAATGATATCATCAATATCTCATAAACTAGAGCTCCTAGAACGAAATGGATGGCATTATCGGAATCAGCAGCGTCAAAATACCCAGAATCAGGTGAAAAATTCCAGGCACCAAGAAAAAAATAATTTTTTGTTCCCTAATAACATTTACTTACAGCCAATTTTTTATTTACTAAATATTAAATTATAAACTAAAATATGAGAACAGTATTTAGAAGAGTCCAGTTTAACGATAGCAGAAATAAAAAAATGATAAAAAGTCCTCTAAAAAACACACTAAAATTAACATAAGAAACAGAATCACGTGACTAGTTTCGGAAGTGCCCTTCCGGCTTCCGTTGTCGAACGCCGGAAGGGCTTCCGAAAATAGTCATGTGACTCTGTTTCCTATGTTAATTTTGGTGAGTTTTTTTAAAAGTCTTTTCATCATTTTTTTAAAATACAAGATGGAAACAGTGACCCCTCAATAATGAAAAGTAAGAAAATAAAAAACAGGAATCAAATGTGGAATTCAAATTCTTGGATAGCGCTCAGGCTACCACAAAAGGAATTTGACCACAAAGAAAAGAAAACAAGAAAAAATAAAGAAATAAAAAACAAACCCTCTAACGGGTAAAAGAAAATCAATTAGTCGAGCTGTCCCAGAAACGGCCGTCCCAGAGTATCAGCTCGATTCAAAAAGGCATTCTTTTGTGACTTAATTGCTTTTCTTTTACCCGTTAGAGGGTTTGTTTTTTATTTCTTTATTTTTTTTTCTTTTCTTTTCTTTGTGATCAAATTCCTTTTGTGGTAGCCTGAGTGTATCCAAGGATTTGAATTCCACATTTGATTCCTGTTTTTTATTTTCTTACTTTTAGTTATTGAGGAGTCACTGTCTCCATCATGTATTCTCAATACCTCCCGTCGTACGCCTTGTGAGTCTAGCACTGGATCATTAGCTCTGGCTGAGGAGAGCCTAACAAGCTCGAAACGGCCGTCCCAGAGTATCAGCTCGACTCAAAAAGGCATTCTTATGTGATTGAATCATTTTTTTAATATTTCATTTAATTTACATACAATATTTTGAAATAAATCTGATTGTTGGAATAGTACAAAAAATAAATAAAATAAATTAAAATAAATATATCTTAATAAATTAATGCCATAATTAATTTAATGGGAAAGGAAGTTTCGTGCATATATTTCTATTATTTGTTTGAAATAATTCTCATTATTGATTCATTCAACTTTCTGTAATTTCTTTTTAAAGTAGAGAAAATGTGAGAATGAAACATTTTTATTTTCGTTTTGTATTGATAGTAGACTAATTCATGTACTAGTTAAATTTAATAATATAATAAATGCATGACGCTGCAGAATATTTAAAGTTGATAGAATCCTTTATTATAGATTGAATAGTTTCAGTTTTGTATTCACGTATTATCTCAATAGGATTTATTGTATTTTATAGAAAATTTTGTTCGATTGTATCTTTTATTATTAAAACATTACAATTTTAAATTAGATCATAAAATCTAAAATTTTTCAATACGTGGAATATTAGGAGCTTTTCAAGGACGTTGACGAAGGCTGAATAGTTTCGGTTTTTGAACTGAATAGAAAAATCGATTCCTATAAAGAAACCATAGAAACCCTTTACATATATTGTTACTTTTAAAAAGTATTAGCAATACTTCTTAGTTTAAAAGTATTATTTACAGTAAATAATGCTGATTTGGACTTACTTATGTCAGGAGTATCAGACACGTCAACAGACAGGCTGCAATTCTCTTCCTTCTCTTTAGTGGCTATTCATATATGACGTCATTCATGTTTGCCTTCAACTTCAATTGGTGGATGGGATCTAACCACTTTCCAATGTTTACTGGGGGCGCCACTCGTATCCGGAGTCGTCGGCGAATCTCTCCATTGAAACCTTTGTTAAAAACACTAACTTCTCAGTTCAATTTTACCTTTATGTCTTAAATATTTTCATAAAGAAAGTAAAGCTTTTCTTCTACAAATATCCTATCTAGTTTAACGATTTTTTTCTTTTCAACAAAGCAGTAGTTTAGCAAAATAAATTATTTATTTTTAAGCAGGTAAACGCCGATCAGATGTAAACAATGATTCATTAAATACAATAAAATATAAAGAATTAAAATTATTTTTTTTGCAATTAAATATTTCTTTTATTATAAATCTAAAGTCTTATTTTTCTGTAGTTTTAATTATTAATACCTTTTAAAGTTCTGCAATTTCCTACATTTTTTAATTCTTATAATATTTTAAAAGTTTTAAAATACTACATTAAAATTTTTTAACAAAAATATCAAGGCGGACGAAATTATAACAAATGTTGTAATAAACAAATAAACTTAGAAAGTGTTATTTATTAAGTTAGTTTGAAAGTCTGTGTACATTTTCCAAAAGGATTATTTTATTATTATTTCTATACGGAGATTAAAAAAAAAATACTTTTTTTTCAGGTATAACAATACATAAGACACAAAGATATGATATGATATAAATAAAGATGTGATATTACAATATTTTCAATGAAAATTTCAGAAACTAAAGAAGAAAAAAGATCAGGGAGTGAAAGAAGTTAGGCCCAATATTTTCCAGAAAACAAATTATTTGAATTATGAGAGAACTCTATTAGGAAATTATAGCATTTTTAGATACCATATTTCCATTTTCATTGTATTTATTGATTTATTTTTTTATGCAGTTGTCTCCTTTTTATCGTAATAAAATGAATAGAAAATAATATAAACAGAAAATCAGGCTAAATACGGCTATTTTTTTTTTCGTTAAAAGATAATTTCAGATATACATTAATTACATTTTTAAGGTACAGTAGACGAGCCCCGATTATCCACGAGTGCCGCGAAAATTTTTTTTAATTACGAACCTCAAAAAAACCAATTTTAATCCAAGCCAACAACAGGGAAAATACAATAGGCCCTACAGTGCGAAGGTCGAAAATTACTAACAGGTTTATTGTGCATGGTGATTCTTTAGGCCTTCTCGGAATTTGTGGATGCAAACAGGTTTCTGCTTTACTGTACATATTTTAAAAGTTTTACATATTATATTTTTTGTACAATAAAACGTAGTTTTTAATGGTGAAATATTTTTTTCGTGTTTACACCTCATTTTTAGTCTATTTTCGGGTTATCCGCGATTATCGTTATCCGCGAAGCCCTTGCCACCGAATTCCGCGGATAATCGGGGCTCTACTGTATTAACAAATAGAGTTTAATTGTTTATTACGATTATGTAAGCTTTCTTTGTAACTTCGTCCTGCCTTTAATAAAATTAATTTGTAATTAGAAATAATAATACAGTCGAACCTGTCTATCTCGAACCTGTTTATCTCGAAAACCTCAACATCTCGAAATTTCCTACAAATTCCCTACATTTACAATTTAAATTCAATGTATTTTCCATGTTTATTTCCATCAAAACGTCTGTGTCTGGAATTTCTGATAATGTAAATTATAAAAATCGATGCCCAAAGACCACCCTTCTTCAACAACAGGTTGGGGGGAGGGGATGTTTCTTGGAATTCAGAAACAAAGAAAGTGAGACGTCAAAAGTCATTGAAAAACTATTTTTATTGTTAAAGGTACGTTTGTATTAATAATTTTAAAAAAATATTATGGATGTATGTGTAATTAATCTGCGATCAAGCCCCTGTATTTTTCTACAACAAAAGCAATTAAAACGTTTTTTAGTTGACCGCATTTAAAACCTCTATAACTCCAAACCTCTTTATCTCGATTTTTTTCCTTTCCGGGAGATTCGAGATAGACAGGTTCGACTGTAATAATAATTTCTTTAAACATTTCATATTTTAATACTTTTATTAATATTTTAAAAGTTTTAAAATGTGATACTGAACTTAAAATTTTAATTAAAAGCTACGGAAAAATAAGACTTTAATATGTTTTTAATGTGTCTTGTATATTTTTAGGCGCTTTATTTAATTGCGCATAGAAAATTCATAGAAACCCAGCGGAGACTGGCACATGAATTTTCTATATTTTATTTTTTATGTGTTATTGTTAATTTTATTCTGGGAGGTTCCACATTTTCTGCCAATTATCATTTATTTTATTTCTAAGTGTCTATTTTTCTAAAAGTTCTAATGTTTGTTCCATTTCCAATTGTTCAGTTGATTACTATTATTTGTTAATTGCTTTATTTTTAATTGTAAACTGATTTTTTTGTAGTTAAAATTTTTAAATGATTGCTTACTTTAATTGTTGTAGCCAAGGAAATGTCTCTTTGTATTAGTATCTCAACCAATCGTTCTTTGTTTATTGTAATTATTTAAACCGATTTATATTTAATAAAGATTTCTTTGGCTGTAGCCAGTTTGTGCAAATCTGTCACTGCTTCAGTCTTCTCGACTTTAAAACATCACAATATGATATTCCGTCACGATTTTTTTAGTGAATTTCACGAATACAAAAGTGAGAGTGATTTTTCAATCGTTAGGAAATCAAACGGATAAGTTAAAGGAAAAGGAAAAGTGAAAATACAAAAATATATTGAAGGTCAGTGGATGGACGGAGAAATGAGAGAGGTGTTGTTTATTCCTGAACTTGGTAAGAATATATTCTCAGAGGGTGCCGTAATGCGAAAAGGTTATACCATTATAAGGATTTATAGAAATTTCAAGGAATATGGGAAATGGTGTGTAATTCCTTCTAGAATTGCAAATACTGCTTCTATAGAAGAACATCTCTTGTTCCTTTATTTACTATGAAAATGAATTAGCAGCTGTTCCTATCTTGAAAGCAAACAATCTTTATGAACTGGTTATAAAAACAATAACTAATACTGAATGTAATTAGATCAACAGAAAACAGTTTTCAGTTATGGTTCAGTTATTTACCTGAATAAAACTGCATTGATCAGAATGATAGAAAATGAATAAATTAAATGCTGAAAACCATTTGAAGACTTTATATTTGAAGCGTATCAATATAGTAAACAAATAAGCCATGAACTGTGATTCAGTAGTGGACAGTGCTACTGTTTGTTGTCTTTCACAGGTAAGTTTTACATACAGACAATGGTAGAGAATAAACCAGCGATCAATTTCAAGATTTTTTGAAGAAGAAAGGTACTGAAGCTGAAGAAAAAGTTTTCTATGCACCAGAATAGAATGGGGGTAGTGAAAGTGAAATGAGAACAATAGTAGAAGCAGCTCTTTGCATGATGTAACTACGTGATATGCCACAATGCATGTAGGCTGAAGCTGTAAACTGTATAGTGTATGTAATTCCACATTGTCAAGTCAAGTGCAAAATGCTACATCACATGAGATGTGCACTGGAGAAAAGCCTAATCTCAGTCGTGATTAAGATAAGATTTTTGGCAGACAAGGATATGTACACGTTCCTGATGCAAAGAGAACTAAACTACAACTAAAGTCTAAAAAGATGATATTAGTTGGACATCAAGGAAACTCACAGAATTATAGAATGTTCAAACCAAATACAAAGAAGATTACTACATCAAGAGATGTTATTTTTAATCTGTGGAGAACTGGCAAAGATGTTACAGGTCCATATTCGAAAATTCGGCAACTTCCGGACCAGAGTAGTCCCTGGATTTTAAAAATTCCGGATTTTTTTATGGTTATATTTGCAATATATATATATTTATTTGAAAGAAAATGACTACCTATATAGTCCATTAAAGATAGAAAATTAAACACTAAATGAAAAGCAAGTTTTAATGTTCAACTAAATAAAACAGTTCTACAGAATTTTAGTTCAACTGAATCAAATAGTTCTACAGAATTTATGCTCCGAAATCCATGCCGGAAATCTGAAGGAACCGGATTATCGATGGCCGTAAATTTTGAATGTCATCCTGCACTAGACGAGAAACAAAAGATTCAAAAGAAGAATCCATTGAAACAAAAAAGAAATAAACGGAAGGAATAATGAATGAAACAAAGGAGGTTACAAACGCTTTGAGTGAGAGTAAAATATGTCAAGAAACAGATTCAACAAGTAACCAAAAGACTTACAACAGACGTAGTAGAGAGAATATTAAAAGACTAAACACATATGAGACAAATTGACACAAGCAAATGTGCCAAGAACATATGAAGAGGCGTTGAATTCTCAAGAATGTGATAAGTGGCAAACAGCTATTGAAAGGAACTTGAGGCACAACAGTACTTGGAAGATAACCGATCTTCCAAAGGACAAGAAATTAATATCATGTAAATGGATTTTCAGATCAAAGAAAACGGTGACAATATTAGATGATACAAGGCGAAGTTCTTTCAAAAGGTTTTCACAGCAAAAGGATATCGACTATCATGAGGTATTTGCACCAACCACACGGTATGAGTCCATACGCCTGTCACGTTTTACGCCGGTGTTCCGTTCCTATAGTAACATCGCAAATCGAATTGGCGTAAAATGAAACCATTGTATAATGTAAATAGGGGGGGATGCGTTCTACATATCCAAAAATAGATTGTTTTTATTTAATTAATGTAAGTTTTTACAACTAAAATTAATGTAAAATATTTACGTACTTCCGTAGTCGTACTAAATTATTATTTATTATTTTGTATTAAATTAATTATTACATACAAACCGTGTCAGGGCTCTCACGGAGAAGTTCGTATCCGCACTAGTAGGTTTCCATTTACCAGATATGGCCACTTTCATTTTTAAAAACTTTTATTAACTAAATTGCAATACGTATTTATCACAGTGTTCATAGACAATCAACGCGGGATGACTGAATGAAACAAAAGTGAGAAGACACGTGGATCGAGTGAGCGGAGTCTAAATACAGTTGATTACGTTCACCGTTTATGGCTGCAATTTAGCTCAAGAAATTTAATTTTTCTTTTTTCGCATTTTTAATTGTTTTTTAATTTTTTTTTTCGCATTTTTTATAAATTATAAACCGGCGAAAATCTGAATCATTATAAATTGAACTGTCGTAAAACTAGGGCTGCCTGCATTGTATCTAGTCATCAATATAAAATAGCTCAGTTTGATATAAAAACAAATCATTCCTACAGGGTGAATTAAATAAATCTATATGATGTCATCTGAAGAAGTAAAAGCATACAATGGTAAAGCATACAAATAGTAAAGAATTTAAGTTAATCAAATCTTTGTATGGTTTAAAGCAGACACCACGCTGCTGCGGCACCTGGCAAGTGGCAAGTCTTTCAGCGCGTTTGAGGCAAGATTTCAAGCGCTGTAAAGCAGGCATTAGATACAAAACAACCTTTTACATGAAGGAAAATTGAAATTATAATTGTTTGCTTAATTGAATAATAAATGTGAAATAATTGTTTATCAATACCCTTATTACTTAATAAAACATTTTTTATTCCCCTTTCATCTTTTCGTAGTTTACCAGATTGTAATTCAGTTGAAAGTATTTTTCTTATTTACAATATATCGTTTTACATGAAGGAAAATTGAAAGTACAAGTATTTTCTTAATAAAATATATATGTATATACAGGGTGATTCATAAAGTACTGGAAAAAAAGGTCTATAAAGAACAAACATCGAAATATTTTCTGTCAAATTCGGTGTAAAAAAACGGAAAATAGATTCTGAGTCGGATGATTTTAGACTTTTTTCTGCCCCTATGAAAAAAAACGGTCTAGTTAGCACCCTTCACAACCGGGAAGAGCAAGGAAAGGGAAGCCTATTTTTCCAATACTTTATGATTAATTTATTATATATATCTGCTTCTATTACAATAAATAATGTAAATACATATATTTTAAAATGCTATATTCTAGTTTTGAAACCAGTAATAAAGATTAGTCATATTTCTTGAATGCAATTAGTTGTTGCCCACTACAATTAAATCAGGGCTCTCATATTGATTAAGTGAGTGATTAACAGGAGGTATGTCTTGGAAAAAGAAAAGATCCTCAAGACACAGACGAAAGAAAAGTTCACTGGTATCTGAGTCACGAAAGTCAAGTTTGCGAATAAATGTCGAAAGATCTTCATAGCCTTTTAATGAATATGACATCTGAATCAGATCAGTTCTTAAAATTTGAAATTTTTGACACGTGCCGTAAGGTTTAAGTAAAACAAATAAACATCCATTTCTATAAATTGCACAAACTAAATGTTCATATCCAGTTGGATGAACACAGTACAAAGCGAATCCTTCAGTCCATTGTTCTCTTTGAGGATCATACCAAAATAAATTCATCTTCCCAATTAAACACAAGTGTCCATCAATTACAAACACTGGAGACGATCCATGCCGCGGATATGGTATTCCAGGCATCCACTCCCACATCTTTGTATTAAGATTATATCTTTCACAAGAATTTTCGGGATAGAAAGGACCCTCAGACTTTAACATTGAGGTCGATCTTCCTTCCAAATAAAGAAATCCACCAATGACATATATATAGTGATTGAGTTTCACAGCTTTTGCACCAAATCGACAATTTCTCATTGGATTTATTTCAAGTAGTTTGTTTACCAATAGATCTAACTTAAAACATTTATTTATGACCTTTCCATCATTATCTTTTCCACCAAAAAAATAGACATATTGATCAAAACTACAAACAGCAGAACATCTGGCTCTTGATGAAAAGACATTCAACAGAATTTCGTCTTTTACTTCCATCCATTCCTTCGTTTCCTGATTATATTCTGTCATACCTTTCCAAGCTGTTCTATTATAACATAATATACGCTTAGGAACAAAAGAACTTCCCTTATTGTTCATTTGTAAATTTAAAATTCCATTTTCAGGTGATCTGTTGGTTTCATTTATCTCCTCTTTCGGAGCTTTCTTGTTTTCCATTCGCAAGCTAGTTTTCTGACCCATATCATAAAGTAAGGTCTTCTTTATTGATGGCTTTTTATCTGTGGGAATTTTAAAATTTTTGGTTTTTACTTTATTCCTATCAACTCTTGAAATACTTTCTTGTGTGATTTTAGAATCTGTGGTTTTAGTTAATTCATGGGATAGGAGATTTGTAAATTGCTTATGAAAGAATAAGTTATTATTAAGCAGAGACTCATCCATAAGTTTCAGCAGTATTGAACTGTTAAACGTACTAAAATCAATTGCTGCTAACAGATCAGTGATTCTATTAAGTCTTGTTGACTCATCATGTTTCACCCACAACAGAATAGAAGAAATTAATTCTACCTGATCTACAGGATTAGAAACAGGACAATTCAAAATAGCATTTACTTGTTCAAATATAAGATTAAGAAAACTCTCAGTTGCTTT
>JAFIDM010080721.1:0-12636 GCA_023159025.1 Thereuonema tuberculata | reverse complement strand
TGCATTAAAGATGGACGCAACCGGTCGTGTCTGTACGTAAAGTTTTAATGTGTTAAATAATGTTTTAAAACCTTTTAATGTATGTTTTCTCCAAATTTATTTTTTCAGATGTTACTTATTGCCTCTAAATTTATTATTCAAATGGCAAATTTGTTATCATTTACAGTACGTTTTCAAAAAATTCTCCTTCAACATTAATGTACTTTGTAACTCATGGGAAAACACAAGTTATTGCTCGTCTGAGTATATTTAGAAGTTCCTTCAGACAAGCAATAACTTCCATTAAGGAATATTTACAAAATGTGCAGCAATTTTGACAACACCAAATTGTCATCAAATTCAAAATACTTGACATTCAAATAACTGTAGTTCGGAAAGGGACATTGCTCATAAACACTTCTTTTCTGGCTTAGATATTTGTTTTGGTTTTTAAGTTTAATTATTACGAAATTTATTAACACTTGCATTAATCATTTAGTAATTGAGTAATATAATTAAAAACGGACCTAGTGTTTATCAGTGCAAAGCGACATCTCCGAACTTCTGTTTCTCGGTAATTTGCCAATCATCAGCGGAGAGTAGCCGCATAAAACCCCTAGGTCCAGCTACGGAGGTGGATATTGATTAAGATGGGAAAAAGAATGGAACCTTCAAGAATGAATTAAAAAGCAAGAAAACACATTAAAAGTAAAAGAAAAGAAATCCATGTGGCAGTCTCATTTGCAAGTTACCGAGAAACAGCTGTTCGGAGATGTCGCTTTGCACTGATAAACACTAGGTCCATTTTAATGTGTTTAATAATTTTTAGGCGTTTTTTTAATTTGATGCCTATAGAAAATCTATTTGAGGCCGGTGGAGACTGGCACTTGGATTTCTTTTCCATTACTTTTAATGTGTTTTCTTGCTTTTTAATTAATTCTTGGTGGTTCCATTCTTTTTCCCACCTTGAATAATATAATAATAATATTTATTATACTTGATACAGTAACATCCATTATTGAATATTTACAAAATGAGCAGAATTTTTGACAAGACGTGTACATTGTTGTCATCAAATTCAAAATACTTGACATTCAAATAATTGTATTTCGGAAACCATTCGGAGTAGAACATGTGCTCATATAAACTTCTTTTCTAACAAGAACCAATATTATGACCTCCGGTAAACTTTTCTTTCTGGGACACCCTGTAGAAAGTAAATTTTTTCTTTAATTTATTATCTTTGTATAGAATGAATATTAAGATGTTAAAACTTTGAATTCTAAGTTATATTAATCACAATTCAGAACTTGTTAGATTTCAAATAAGTTGATAAATTCTCTCAATTATTTCCTGAACAGTTCACATATTTAATTTCCCAAAACAATTTGATGAAACTAATTTCTCACTACATCTATAAATGACTCAGCAGTATAAAAGAATTACATAATATCAAAAACACGATGTCAGTACGCGCGCAATAGGTTTTTCTAGAAATGACTTAGAAATTTACTCTAGAATATTATGTAGACGAATATAAGTTCAAAATACAAGTGCTTAATGTTAAGGCTAAAAGATTTAGAAAATAAACGTATATCCAATTCTTTCGTTTTTAACTTTGTGTGAATAAATCACTCCTACAGATTTCCTTATTACTTGGAAATGATAAGTCAAATTAAAAAAATAATTGAATAAAAACTGAATAAAAAAAATTGAATTGAAAACCTTTTGTTTAATAATTGTTATACTAGTTGCGAGCCGGGAAATATTCACGGAAGTAAAAGCAAATTCCACATTTTTGAAAAACAAAAGATTGAAAAATATGTTCTAAGCTAATTTTTTTGGAAGCCATGACTTCCATAACAGCCCACATGTAATTTGACAATCGGCTTATTTGTTAAAATAATATTTTAATATTGTTTTTTAAAAAAAATTGATTTACCACTTTCATAGTAGCCAGCGCAGCGGTTTCTCATTATGAAACGTAATGGCAACCTGCTTCCCTAAAAGAATAGGCTCGTCGAAATTGAGGCAATATTAACGGAAGTAAAACAAATTCCACATTTTTGAAATATCCTGAAATTTTTGAAAAACACAAGATTGAAAAAGATGTTCCATGCTCATTTTTTAAAAGCCATGACTTCCGCAACAGCTCACATATAATTTGAATGACTAAGCCAAATTTTGTTAAAATAAAAAAATGATTTACCAGTTTCAAAAATAACAATAACGAATGTACAACTGCCAATACCAATAATCCTGTCTGGACAAGAATAGCGGCACATGCTTCGTCATTGTCCCCTACTTGTTGAGTAGTGACAGAGTGGCTACACAGTCAAAATTACGTAAAATTTTATGCTAAGAATATTTCGATACGCTGATAATAATTGTGTAATCGCGATCCGTCGTGGTGAAGTGGGAAGAATATTCGAGACGCCATGTTTACACATGGCCGTGACGTCATGCCTGACGTGTTCCAACGCTGCACTGTCATTGGTTATTTCAAATTACAAATTTACAAATTTACAAATTTACAATGATCCGTATAATTTTTGCCTATTAATAGGATGATTTCTCGCTGCGTTCATTCATAAAAATCTGTATAAATATGAGATAAAATTTTATTCATAAGTAGAATCTAAGCTCCATTGATTTGAATGAGAGCCTTGAATTCGTAACTTACATATCAATAAGTATTTTTTTGCTAATTGTAATTCTCAGATTAAATGCAAGAAATTTGTTTTCATTTTTAAGCTAAATTATTACCAAACTTATTAACACTTGCATTAATAATTTAATAATTGAGTATATTTTTTGAAAAGATCATTTGTGGTGAAAATCAATAATAACCTTCCTAATACAAAAGTAAGGTTTACCTAAACAATGAGTTGGTAAAAAAGGTTTTGAAATTAACATCAAATCTAAGAGTTATTATACCGAGTGGTTATAATTAAAGTTCCCCACTTCTGTGCGGTCTGCAGACCGCATTATTGCACGGATAGTAATGCAACTTTGCATATAAGCTATGTAGAGCATGGGGAAGAGAAATCTTAACGAAAAAAAAAAAATACTTCAAAAAGTTGCCACCAAGTGTAAAAGTGGCACTGTGTGAAATGCGCATGCGTCTGGGAACGACCAATCATCAGAAATCACCAGGCCATTGGAAAAGAAAGAACGTGCGCTCCTGGTGAAGCTCTATTAACAGAAGCAATAGTGTATCCGCACTGCGAATATCGTCGTTTGAAGGATTGCGAACAGGACCCACGACGACAAGGGATTTACGAAAGATGATGCAGAAATTCGAAGAGACAGAGGAGTTAGGTGGGCTGCCAGATAGATGACGCCGCCCGATTGCTGAGGATGTTGTCCACGAAGTGGCAGTAGCAGTAGCTGCCAGAGCGTCAGTGGCCAGATACTCAGCACCAGTGCTAGAGCAGCAGCACGTGAATTAACAATTCCATGGTCCACGGTGCAATAGGTTTTGTGGTACATTCTTCACTGGTACTCGTGTAAGATCCAGATACTGTGCCAGTTACAGCTGAAAGATCCACAAACGCCGTCTGACTTCGCATTTCGTTTCTTGGCGAAAATGGCTTTCGACGATGCGTGGCCATGGAACATTCTGTGGACAGATGAGGCGAATTTTCGCTTGACGGATCTGTGAACACGCAAAATTGTCGCCTGTGAGGTTCCTCAAACCCCCATGTGGTGCATTTCCAGCCATTGCATTCCCAGTACGTGACTTCATGGTGTCTTGCAGTCCATCATATAGAAGAAATTGAAATTTAATATTAGCCCTTTTAATAAAATCTTTTAATTAAGCATAAAATAAAATACAAATTATTAAAAATTAGTTCAATATGAAATTATTAATTTATTAAATCTGAAAGAAAATATTACCTTAAGTTTTCAAAACTACATATTAATTTTTAAATCTTTTTTATGTCATGATATGATGATAGATTGTAAATTATAATTTATTGTTATTTGCTATATTACTATGATTAGTTATGTTCAACGTAGTTAAAAAAAGATTGCTGAAGTCGTAGACTGATTATGGTATAGATACACTATCCTACACTAACGGACCGGACAGTGCACTTTATTGGAAACATGTGAAAGTGTACCTAATTTAAGAGTGGGATGGGCACCCATATGCTGAAACTACATTAGCCATCCTGTGGGGCATGCTTTCCACAAAGTTTTGATACAGAGCTAAGGGTTTTTATGTCCATACCTGCTTCAAGAACATGGCCAGTGCAGCTATAGATGTCGGACGTGGTCCCCTGGCCCTCAATCGATGCTCTAACTCGTCCCATAAATGTTCGATAGGGTTTAGGTCGGGACTCTAAGCAGGCCATGGAAGCCGCTTTACAGCCATCTCTGTATACCACTGCTGGACAGAGGCTGAAACATGGCATGGAGCGTTGTCATCCTGAAAGTAACTATCGTCATTTCCAAGCATTTGCCAGAGGGTAGGAACAACCCGAATATCCAAAATGTCTTTGTGGCCTTCGGAGTACAAGATTCCCGCAACAACATGCAATGGTCCCAGGCCATACTATGAGAATCATCCCCACAGCATGATTCCCCCACCGCCGAACTTCACAGTCGGAACGATGCACTTGGGTAAAAGACGTTCGCCTGGCATTCACCGCACTCAAACACGTCCATCCGACTGGAAGAGAGTGTAAGGTGATGAGGCACGTTACACTCCATAAAATTGTTTTCCACTGCTCTACAGTTCAGTTGCGACTTTGCAAATACCACTTGAGTCTGGCGGTTCTGTTGAATGGTGAGATGTGTGGTTTGTGGATTTTAAGGGCGTTCCATTCCTTCCGCAATGTATTGTGATTGTGATGTATTCCGCAATGTAACCCCTGATGCCTGTTGAAACTCACTGATCACGTGCGCACATGCACTTTGACGATCTCGTCTGATTTTATGTAAATATGCAGGGGTCAGGTCCGTTACTGTAAGTAGTGTATAATTTCAGTAGTACACTTGAACGTATACAGAGAAACTTACACAAGTTTTGATAATAAAAGAAAAAAATATTATCATCCATCATCAGTTACTTTCTGAAATTCACAAATTAAATATCTCTCTGACATCAGTTGTATCGGTCAGATTCAAGTTGTGTTGATTTGATTAATCAGATTCTTTTATTACCAGCTATTCCCTATATCAGTGGTGCACAACCTCAGAAGTCTGAGGGCGGATAGTTTTATAAAAGTTCTGATGTAGGGTCGCAGCGTCCCATCGTCCAACCCCTACTAGATCTAACTAATCAATGATTTGATAATGTCCTTTATAGTAATAATTATTAATAATACATGTAATAAATACACACTAATTTTGTGATTTGACATTTATTATTAATTATTATTACAGTAAATCCTAGCTGTGGTAGATGTTGATCTCCCTTTGGGAGAGGCCATTTTTAAAGAAGAAGAAAAGTAAAACCTCTCAAATCCGGCCCTCGGTAACCCCAGCCCCACGGTAATCCGTCCTGCTCCTGATTATTTTTTTTTTCAATAACTAAATTCTTTTCCCTATTTTGCTTCCTTATCCACGCATATTCATTATGAGTGAAAAAAGAATGAAAAACTTTGGCACGATGGAACAGAAGCTTAATGCGTTAAGGAGATTGGAGGCAGTGGAATCAGCAAAACAAATATCACTAGAGCTTGGTGTCAGAAAAAACCACATTTGTATTGTTTTTAATAAATATTTGAGTGCGCAATTATTAAAATGGGGTTAAAATAATTAAACCTGGCATTATATCTTTCCAAAAATTGAGTTGTTGTTTTAAGAATGACTCCCTGATCCAAGGTTGGAGACACTGACAACATTTCGGGAAAAGAAAAAAAACTCAATTGATTTCAACTGAGGTATGTTGAAAAGAGCGGGGCAATTGTCTGCGATAAAAAAACAACTTTTATCTTTCAAAAAGTGTCTATCGTAACGCCGTAAAGTTTTCTCAAATATGTCATTGATTTTTTGTTTGCATCATAATCTAAAGGTAAAGACTTTTTTAAGCAACGTGGCTTTTGAAATATTCCGATAACTACCGGTCTCAGTTTTTCAGAGCCATCCATATTAGCAACTAAAAAAAATGTCAATCTTTCTTTCCTTTTTTTTCCGCTATCCATTTTTCTCTTGAAAGTAAGAGTTTTGTCGGGAAAAGAAAGAAAAATTCTTGGAGTGTGGCACTGAAATCACGGACAAAAGTGATCTTATATGCGACAACTGGATTTTAAGACCTGACCATATATCCGATAATCCATATCATAGAATTCCTATTCAATGAGACGCGACTTTAGAAAAGAGACCTTATATGCCGGGAAAACCTTATATGCGGGTGACCTTATATCGAGGTCCAACTGTATCTACTTAGTGATCCATCATCTGACGAATTTATGAATTTAATGTAGATATCCAACTGAATATAACTTATCTTTTTGAAATTTCAAACTATTGTTTCTAGAGCTTTTAACCCGAGCTACCTTCAATACACGAAACTGTTTTCTTCATTAATCGGTTAACTTTCTCATAATTTTTCTATTCTTTAAACAACTTTTTTTTATTTTCTTCCACAAATGTCGAAGTAAATTATTCTTGTCCCTCTGATTCTATGTTCATTGGTCGATCTTTTGACTGCACAAGATAAGGAACCGGGAGAATAATGTCGCAGATGATCAACCCAGAAACCATAATCGTAACTGTTCACATTCATGGTGTCCACATCATCATCCTAGATATCCACAGGGAGAATCAAACGATTCCAGCTCTAATTCCGAAGACTGATAATTGGAAGATATTCTTAAGTTATTATTGTTTTCCTTAAATTCTATTTATTTGAAATAAATGATCTAAGAATTTAAAAAGTAATAATTGTAGAACTAATGATTATTAAGGAACTTCAATGTAAAAGGGAGTATTAAATAGCAATAAATACTAATAAAAATTCAATTGTTGAAGAACTGGTAACCTACTTTCCCTTAAACATTGCATTTCTTATTTTTTAAAAACATGAAATGCATCTTCAAGCACTAGTTTCAGTAAGAATCATACAAAGGTGTAAGAATCTATAAACAAATCCTCAACGAATTCACTGAATATAGTTCAGTTAATTCGGGATAATTCAGTTAATACGGGTTTAATTCCTAATTAATAATAATGATCAATTAATACAGGTGTCTGTCATAAGTGAATTAATTCATTACATAGTTAATTACTAGCTGATCACGTTAAAGTTCAGATTACGGATGTTGGCCTATTTTTCGGAGTATCGACAAGATGGCCGACAGCTTTTCAAGATAGTCGACAATAAATCTTCGTGTGAAAATGAATTTAAAAAATTTAAAATTAACTAACAATTTGAAAAGTATTGAATTCAATATTGAGCTTTGCAGATAGGCTTATTTAAAAATGGTCATGCATGATCTTTGTACGAAAAACTAACCCTCATCTGGTAACTGCGATCTTCAGATAACAGTATGCAGACGGGTCGCGATTTGCTTGTAGCGCTCCTGGTCTATTAACAGCCGCTTAAAACATAACCCTTCCAGATGACCATGGTAAAGAATTTAAGAAAAAAAAAAAAAAGCCTCTTACCTGATGTTTCTTAATTACATCTTTCTTATGTCCATCTTTCAGACTTCCCAAAAAAAGAAAAATTAAACAAACGGGCACTCAATCTTTCGAGAATGAATTATGGCCATTCGTTCCCGCATCAATATTCGCGTGATGTTAACAGAACGAAATTGAACATATGACTGGTGTTTAAAGAAAAATAAACAAAAAAACATAACTAATATACTCTTCCGCGGGACCGGAAATAGTAAATGGATACTGACCAATGTATCCTTGCGAATACGGTGATTGGTGGTACCGTATTCTAATGTTTAACTGATGATTATATACAAATGAGACCTGTGGCGGACCCACAGGGTTGGCTATGGGGGCGGAAGCTGCCCCCCCCCCCCAAACAAAAATAAAGAAAGGAAAAAAAAGAAGAAACGAGAAGAAAGACTTTATTAAAGCATTGATGTGTCTGTATCTTCATAAGACCTTCGTCTGAATGAACTTTTTGGAATATCTCCCCGCCCCCCTCCCACGAAAGCGAAAAGGATTGTTTAACTGATCCAAACTTTTTATTGGAGAGCCTTTGAGGAACTTTCTAAACTTTTAGTTCCATTAGAAGATTTTTAACTGTCGTTTGAGAAAATATCTCTATAACGTTAACATCCTTTCTGTAGGAAACACGGATTGTTCGAAGAATCAGCAAAATGTATCGTGTGTGAGTGTGAATCTTAATTAGGTTCTATTCTCAGCGTTGAACAATCTGCCATTTGGGATTTTACGAGGGGGGAGGATGAAAATGGCTATTGGGCTCACCTATCAGAATTAAAATTTTAAATATACACAGTGATTATGATTAAAATTCAACTTTCACCATGACTCTCTCAATGAAGAATCAATCCAACACTTTAACAACATGCATGTGTGGATAACATCATTTTGATGCAAGATGGCGCTCCTCCGCACATTGCAAAGCCAGTGAAGGAGGTGCTCAATAAACATTTCGGAAATGATAGAATTATCAACCGTCATTTTCCAACAGCCTGGCCGTCAAAATCACCTTATCTTAATTCTTGTGGCCTCTGGATGAGGGGTTATCTGAAAAATGTTGTGTTAAGTGGTCCAATTGCAAGGTTAGCTGAATTGAAGGCACACATTGTGCAATATATTCACAACGTGACCCTTGGGACACTCCGATCTGCTGTGGAATATACTATTTCTCGGTTTGGGGCAGAAAAAGGTGGACAGCATATTGAACATGTCTTTCGAAAGTCTCGCAATCATTAACAACCGATTTCATTATTTCTTTTTATGGGGTTTTTCAGCCTCAGGACAAACTGATTAAAAACTGATTTCATTCTTCCCTTTTATGCGAGTTTTGGACTAAGGACTATTAAAAACCGATTTTTTTCCCATCCTATGTGGTACGACCTTGCAGTGATGGATGGGCTTTAAACTAACAGTGCCACCACTGTTGAATGACTTCGAAGTCTTTTCTTTAGTAAAAACCCACTACAGTCATACCAACATTCCAATACGAAAGTCTGAGACAGTTGCTATTGCAAGTTATTACATTTTTCAATGTTGGTATCTGTTTCTATCAAAGTAAAGGCTCAAATTTAATTTTAAGTTTGTCACTACCGGGCCACTATTATTTGGAACCAAGCAAACCATATTCATCTGTGCATAGTAATTGGAAACTTCATCGTTTCTGAAACTTTTTCAATTCTTAAGTTAGTTTATGCTTTTTAAATTTAAATTAAAATTATTAAAGAAAAATCTAATATTGAAAGCAATAATTTTGAATTTAAAAGAAAATCATGAAAAGAAATAAAAATTTAATGGAATAAATCCAAAATTCTATTTAAAAATTTAATTCAACAAATTTAATTCAACTTAATCAAGAAGATTTCATTAAAAAGTGTTAATGAATAAAAAATTCATTAAAATTATTTTAAATTGTTACTTAATTCTTTCATTTATGATTGTAATTTTCATTAAAAAAATAAAAATTAATGAAAATAAATTGTCTTATTTGTTTTCCTTAATATTTTCTACAACTGCACCAAGTGTCAAGACAACAAGACAACTGAACAAACCCATGTAATCTTTGTATGTGAAATAGAAAAGCAAAATGATCCTCTTTCGTGTAGATTTGTTGGCTTATGAAGTAGAGCTGTTTTTCAAATGATTCCTTGAGTACTTCAGGGCGGTATCTAGGCTTCAGTATTACAATTCGCGTCTTCTTACGTGACTCACATTCCTACTGAAACTGCAGATTTAACTACATTTTCTGTCATCCCATCTACAACACAACTATAATTTTCTTCTGTAATTTCATAATTAATATAATTTTCAATACGCAGTTGTTAATCTGCAAATTCCTTCCTTCCAGAGCTTCTCCACTTGTTTTTTATTGAAATAACTCTTTTTTTCTTGACTCCAAACCATAACATAATTCATTTCTAAAAAAACCGGTATGAGCTTTCTTTCGTAGGTTTTCCGTTGCGTAACTATTTTAAGCAATAGGGTTGTTTGGATCTGAATATTCGAAGCTTCTTCTCTCCAAGTGTCAAAACACGCAACTTTCGCTTGAATTCGCCATTCTTGCAGAATATACTCGTTATTGACCCAACTGTTAATTTAACAATAACAGCTTTTATTTCATTCGTTTATGTGATTTAAATAAAATGAAAATGGAAGACACCATATTACCTCAACTGGGATAATTCACGAGATTCACTAGTATTTTTTGAAACTTGAAAATATTTATATTGTTGTCTTTGTCTCTGTGCCAAAGTTATTTTGAGAAATTACGAAATATTGAAAATAAAATTTCTTTTAATTGGCATTAATTTTCGTCAGTACCAGAATTTCATCAATATACTATTTTTCGTAGTTAAAAAATATATCATACTACTGTTTTTGTATTACCAGACTGACTTTGCCCTACCTATAGTAATAATCTCAAAATTCAGCAATTTTTATGGAAACTGAAGTGTGCTCTTCAATTTCTGAACTTTAATTTTATCACAATTAAAGAATTGTTATTCTTCAGAAAATTAAAACACACAAAAGAAATGTTACTTTATGATAAGCTACGATTTTTTGAAGCCATGAAAATGATTCAAAGCACTAATATGCAGCTTATTTTATTCCATGTTACACTGAAACAATTTCAACTCATTTATGTGAAGAGAAAAGATTATTTAATAAATTTTGCGGAAAGTGATTCAAAAAATTATAAGATGCGCTGAAGAAACATTAGAAGCTACAGTTGAAATTGAAAACGAATTAAGCAATGGTTTCGTAAGTTGAAAAAACTCCTTAAGACAGTCTAACGCTACACTTGTTTACAACTTGAACTCTTAGCTACTACAGTTTCTTCAGCGTGTATTTTAATTTTTGTAATAACTTTATCCGCCTCTACATTAGCAGCAGAACTACCATGTGAATACTCGTTGATTGTCAATTGTGTGGATCCTCGTTCTACAACGACAGCTTTGTCTACACAGTTTTATTGAAAGTTTTCTACCAAAAGTTTCATTGAAGACCTGAATAAAACCGTCATAGTAGTACTTTTCTATTTACGCTGAGACAATAGTTGACCTTCCATTTCTAGCCGAATTTAACCACTCGAAAATCCAGGAACAACTGAACCCAAGAGTTATCTTTGAGTTCTAGAAGTTGGATCAGAAGTAATGAACAAAACAATTTCTACGAATTTATGGCAGGTAAAGTGGATAACTGTAATTACATAAGTTCATATTAAAGCCTCTGCAAATTGTCTTTATAAATCCCAATTTATCTTATAAATTTTTTTACATTTAATATTTGTTTTGTTAAGAAGTGGGTGGATCTGGGGGCTTTACAATAAATGCTTTATTAAACGGTTCTATTAAAATTATACACAGTATTAAGTTACTAAATTAATGTAGCGAAATTTACATATAGTATCAGCTTGATACTTGAATTCTGTTTTACACAAAACAATTCTATTTCACTTAATACTTATGTTTGGTTGACTCCTTGAGAAGTTTTCTTTCTTCTTTAAGAATTCGACAGACGGGTTCTTCATTCTTCTTTAACACACGGATAGAGAAGGCTTCGGAGTCTTCGAGCGCAGACGGGTTATTCATACCTTCGTGACGGTGTCTAACACATCCTTCGGTACAGCGACCACACGCCTTGTTCAACTCGTCCGTTGATTCTCGTATCTTCGAACTAACCTCTCTCGTTGTCATCTGTCGAACTTCTCCCTTCCATTGTCAGCTATCGAACTCCTCTCTCTCGAGTCAGCTATCGAACTCCCCTCTGCCGACTTGTGGCAGTCCATTATTAGGGGTTCGCCAATCACCTAATTTGCGTATTTAACTTACAAATAATAACACATACATTATTTGAGAGATATTAAATTAACATAATTATTTAAATCAATAAACATAAATAATTATTACAATACCTCATTACATGTTTTGTGTGTAAATAGTAAAATAAAGTGTACTAAAATTCTTATTAGTTGTATTTGCCGTAATAACGAATTTATTCCCATGAAGATAAATAAACTCTTCACTCGAGTTTGTAGAATTACAATATTTCGCGGTGAGTGGAATGGGCCGTGGTGACTTGCCCTTGACGAGTTGTACCTGACCCGTATCAATAGATGCGCTTGTCTACTTGTTACAGCTTGATGCTTGTCTTGGTGTTTTGTTTCCATTAATTCCCAAACAATATTACTTGAATATTTGTATTTCCATAATCAAGTGTATAAATCTGCTAAAGCCAAGATTTTTAGAAAATTTTCAAAACGAAACAAAAGAATTAGCTATTTTGAGAAAAGGAAATTTTGGATAACTCATTAAAATATTATTTAAATTTACACTTAAACATTGTTAACAATAAGTTGAGAAATGCTGTTTAAAGTATATGGATTGTTTGTCAATTTATTACTTATTAGAATTTCGTTTTCTGCTTTGTTTATCTTTCACACTTTAATTAAGCTGAAAAATGAATTTTAGAACAGTAACGATAAGTCAGATATTAAAAGAAAATACTGATTTCGAATTTACT
>JAFIDM010080720.1:0-12636 GCA_023159025.1 Thereuonema tuberculata | reverse complement strand
TATATATATATATATATATATATATATATATATATATATATATATATTACTGCTTTTAATGTATTCTAGAAAGGATGTTCTAGAAATGTAAAAATTGTGAAGATCATAGTCAAGATCACTTTAACAAGAAAATTGTGTCTGAACGTTGGTCCTATTCGTATTCAATGAGATAGAACTGTTTGAATGAATAGTTGTCAAATTATTGATAATAAAGAGATACTGTGTAATTTATCCAGCATTTATTTTTGAAATGAAAAATTTGTTACGGTTTATAGTATATTTTAAAAATTCCCACCGTAAACATTAATTCACAGCGAATGAAGTGATTCCCGCTTATTATGGCGGGAAAGAAGGATACTGTTGCACGCTAAATTCAAAATACTTTACAAACGAATAGCTCTATTTTAAAAATATTTATGAATAGGATAGCTGTTGAGATGAACCTTTTTTCTTAGAATGGCCTATACTCAGCTATGACCACATCTCAGCTTTCCTCCTGGGTCTTTCAGCATATACATATTACGAAAATACTCTGACATTATAAATACAAAATCCCTCTTCATTTAAAATGTTAGGTGCTATATTAGTGTAAAAAACATTGTCATTGACAATGACCTTTCATAGAAAAAACACATAGAAAATTTCTGTTTTATTTTTCAAAATTTCTCCAGAAAATTATATCTTCCTCAAATGTTGACTAATACAGAAATTAAGTTGAAGATATACAGGGTGTTCATTTTATCTGAAGGCATTGAAATATCCCGAAAACTACAAATCGGATTAAAAAACTTTATAATTAAAATTTGCTCGTCTCAAAGGGGGACATCCAATAATATCAAACTCGACCCCCCACCCCCCTACCCCTCTGATGGCAGCATACAACTCGACCTCCCCACATCTCCGATGGCAGCGTACAAACCATGAAAAGGAAACGAAGAAAAACTGTTAGAGGAGAAGCTAATGAAATAGCTGTACTGGCAGCTGTTCACCAAAACCCACAGATAAGCACTTAGCAATTACAACGCGATTCCGGAATGTCCCTAGTATTGTCAACGTATTCCATCGTTATAGGTATCATCCATATCACATTTCATTGCATCAAGAACTTCATGGCGAAGACTTGTATAATCGAGTAGTATTTTGTGAATGGGCTCTTCAGCAACTACAAAGTAATCCCAATTTCTTTGCTAATGTACTATTTTCAGATGTGGCTACATTCACAAAGCATGATAGCATTAATCGCCATAACATGCATTACTGGAGTGTAGAAAATCCCCACTGGTTACGACATGTTTAACATCAACGTCAGTTAACTTTTGATGTGGCATCAAAACTCAATGGTCCTTATTTTATTGAAGGTACTTTGAATAGAATCAGATATCGAAATTATTTGGAACAGGAACTACCAATACTACTTGAGGATGTTGCCTTGGACGTTCGACAAAGTCTGTGGTATCAGCATGACGGTTGCCCAGCGCATCACTCACGTCATGTACGGGAAGTATTAGACCGTCATTACTGTTTGTCTAGCATAACTTGAGCCTTAGCCACGCCTCTTCAAACGGAGAAGATATTTCACAATAGGGGTGAGGGTTGTAAAAGAAAAATTTTGGAAAAAAAAAAAAACAAGATTAGGAAATTTTTTTAAAAAATATTTACTATTAAAAAAAAATATTTATAAAATAATTATGAATAACATTTATATTTTGAGAATATTGAGTATATTTAACTATATTGCCAATGGTCTTAATTTGTATATTTGTAAATGTGCTGAGGATCTTTACGGGATTGTTTTTAAACAAGCTTTTTGTTTTTTTGATTGATGATTACATTTGTGTGTGGTCGGTTCGCACCGAAGTGCGAGCTTCGTTGCCGAAGCATCCGTGCTCCAGGGAGCGCTAGTGTTCCCAAGACGGCGAACCCCTAGCAGACTCCCTAGAATTACAAGGGAAAGATACTGGGGTGGTTTCCCGTGGCCTTCCCCAGGACGCCATTAAGGAATGACGTCAGACCGAAGAGAAAGTGAAGAAGAGGCTACAACACAGGAAAGGAAATTTTTGAAACATCCATGCTCGCTACCGGGATTTGAACCCGGGCGCTGGCACATTGATCTCACGACAGACCGACGCCTGAGACCGCTCGACCACACCAGCGCGGCTGATTACATTTATTTCTGGCAAAAAGTAAAGAATTAGTGTTTGTAATTTCATTAAAAACAGTTACGATCTTTCATTATTAAAAATTTAAATCATCACCTGCAATATTGTTGTTCATTCTAACAATTTTATTTTGGTGTTTTGATTGACTATTATTATTACAAACAATATTATATTATTTTAGTTTTGTTTTCATTTCCATTATATCAAAACTTGCATTGTAATTCATACAGATATTATTATTATTGTCAATCTAATTCTATTTTGAATCTTTTAGTGCCAATGTTCTTAATTTGGATATTTGTAAATGTTCTGTGGAACTTTACGGAATTGTTTTTAAACAAGTTTTGCTTTTTTTTTTAACTGTCAGCAATTAATTGTTAAATAAAACATTATTACCATGAAGTGTATATATTTATTACTTACATTAATTAATATAATTTATATATAATTACGATTATTCATAATTTAAATGAATAAGAAACAGTAGAAATATAACAGTTCTTAAACAGCAAATCAGTTTTATACATCGTTACAGTTAAAATATAACCTAGTTATTATTATATGTAAGAAAAATAGATATATAATGTCGTATTTTATATCATCAATTCCTCTGTTATAACCAAGAAACAAAATCTGTGCATTTCCCCTGAAAATGGAAAACTATCACACTCACCCCTCAAATCACTTCTTGAACTTTTCGCCTACCAGGTGACATAGGCGTGGCTAAGGCTTAAGTTGTACAAACAGTACAATGGTCGGTGGATTGGCAGAGGTGCCCCTATTAATTGACCTGCTAAATCGCCTGATTTAACATCGCCGGATTTCTTTCTGTGGGGTTATCTAAAAGATAAGGTTTATCAACATGTGCCAACAGACCGTGAAAACATGGTAGAACGCGTAAGAAACGTATGTGCTGAAATTCCCGCAGATATGCTTCTGTCCTGTGTATAGTCATTTGAAGACAGGATCAATAAGTGTATTCAAGTTGAAGGTCGTATTTTTGAACACTTACTGTAATTGGACAAAACATTCCGGTATGTGAGACAAGAAAAAGAAGAGACTCAACGGAATACATTACAAGTTATGAAATAATTGCCTCTCCCACTCTCGCCTCTCCCACTCTCGATAATTCACGTGTCATTGGATAGCATTTGGATAAATATCATATACGTCTACATTTTTATTTCTCTGATTTCATATGATTCTTGAGATATTCCGAATTTTTAACGATGTTTTACCCATTTTGATTTTTGTCAATTACAACGCCATCTGCGAGCAACCCCGACGTACAGTACATCAAATCAATGTGAAATTTTCTGGAGAATCCGAATTTGCAATAAAAAATGGGGGTTCCTATTTACGTTTTTCTTCCCAACCCCTTACCTTGTAGGGGGCGGGGGGGCGGGGGGTGGGGGGTCGAGTTTGATATCATTGGATGTCCCCAAAAATTATAAAGTTTTTTGATCCGATTTGTAGTTTTCGGGATATTTCAATGTCTTCAGATAAAATTTAGTTCCCATTTAAAATATTGAATGGGGTGAACACAATTGAACCCATTTTCGGTCCTAACTCAAAATGTACAAAAAGTTGACTTAGTACCTTTTTCACATTTGCGATTCAATTAAAGATAAAACGAAAATTTCCAATTATCTTAAATAAAGCAATCAGCGTTTTTCTGTGCATACGAGAAAAAGAAATAACAGCAAGAATGCAAACATTTTTTTGGTGCTTTATAAAGGTGTATTAAAATTCTTGTGCCATCACAATTTGTCCTCGATATCAAACTCTGAATAATCGGCAGCTTTTCTCAATCTGACACCAAACAATACATCGGTTGTGTGGTTGTAAATACTGTAAATTCTTCTGAGCCCATTGCCACATGTGAGACTTCGATCTACAAGTGAGCTAATTTATGTAGGCTGGGGTAGACATAATGTACTGGCTCTTCAGTTTATGTATAGGTAAATGGTAGCTGTGACGAACAGCTATTATCATTATTATTTAGGCCTAACGAATTAACTAACAATTATTTACCATAAATAATTAACTTATAATTATTTGCTTAGAATATAAAAAATTACATACAGCAAAAAATTATAAACTTTGTATAGTAAAATATTCCAAGAAATTTAGGCAAAACATGCAACTTCAAAATCAGAACATCCGCCATAGGGTTCTGTTGGCGCGAGAAAAAAAAATTTCTCATTATGCCATTTCCTTAGACGATATAGATATATTCTATACCTTTAAAAAAGCATAATTTAATCTTCTACAAAGCTGAAACAGCATCAAAGCTAATTGAATGATTCAAAAGTTATAACTCTGAATATTGAATTTTAAAGCGCTTGTAATGAAAAGATGCAGTGATGCTACGTGGCCATAAATAATCGCTGCTAATCTGCTATCAAACGGTAAAAACTGTATTCAAATTGGCTTACTAGTTTTTTAAGTTTAAAGGGAGCAAACGTTTTTCAGCTTAGCATTTTATATACAGTGTTTGACAAAAAATCGACATACTAAGAAGGAGTTATCTAATTGAGGTAAAAATTGATACGTTTAATGTACATGTACAGAAACCAAAATGATTAAAATTTCGGTAAATAGGATAATTTATTGGACAGAGAGAGCTACATAAACTATGAATGTCAGAATGGTGTTAGTGCATCTCTACCCTGGATACAAGCTGTACCGACGTTGCATTGATTGATACAGTTGGCGGGTGGTGTTCGATTGACGGATATCCTTGCAAAACGGATCCAATTTGAGGGCTAGTTCGTCGACATTCTGGGATGGTCGCAGACGTTGCTCCGTCACATTCCAACTGTGCTCAATCAACGGTGCCGCGAAACGAATAGCAATACAAAGAGTCGTAGAATTTCGTGAATGTTCCGTTGTATTGTAAGGGTGCTACGGATGACTAAAAGGGGGTCCGGCTATCAAACGAAATGACACCTCAGACCATAAATCTTTGTTGTCGGACCGAGTGGCGTGTGACAGTAGGAGCGGGATGCTCTCTTCAGACACGTCTGCGCTTGTCTTCGGGGCTTAGTTAAAAACGGAACTCATCACTAATCGTCCACAATCATCACAAATACTCGTTGTTCGTACCTGGCACCACTGCAATCGTTCTTGATAGTGCGTATTGGTCAGTGTAGGAGGCTTAATTGGTGCCGCGAGCGTTGATTCTGCTCCTGTAGTCTTCTACTAATGATCCAGGTGGTACTTCAGTATTTGTCACACGTTGGATGGTTGATAGTGACGAAGCTGATTCTGTAATAGTTGCTCTGAAAATCATTCCATCTTTCCGTACTGTCGTCGCTGTAGGTCGTCCGCTGTCCTCTTGTCGCTGAAATCTACCGTTCAGGTCTCATTCCTGCCAGCATCGGCTAAGTACCTCAGCACTCCTCGCAAATGCCTGGCAATGCGGTCAATTTGTCCATCCTACCTCATGTAATCCAATGCAACATTCTCTTTCATATTTAAAGTCATATGATCGTAGTGGCCGCGAATTTGCCGGCGAGGCATTGTTACAGTCAAGGTTGGAAAACGCAATCAAAAATCACAAGAAGTTTTGTTTCTGAAAGCTAGATTCGCTCTTTGTATACATCATCACGGTGCTCAGTTCCAATGTGCTGTAGCTCTGGCTGTTTATTCATTAGACGAGATTTTTTTATAATTTGCATATTCTGACGAAGGATTTTGCATTACGATCGGACTAATGTGTCGATTTCTTTTGTCAGAAAATGTAAATATTGAGAAAAGATGCATACATAAGTATACAAATATCCAATTAGAAACAAATACCCAATTTCACCTGAAGCTCGTTTTTGTTAAATAAATATTGGAATGCAAACAAAGACTGGAGGTCGATAACTTCCTTGGGATAATTTACTGTTCTAGCTTGAAAATACAGTGGTTCTAACCCTCTCTAAGATAGAAATTTTCCCATGGATTCTTTCTCAGGGTTGAAGCCAAGAGGATGTCGGATTAATCTACAGCACCCAAATTTATTTCCGGTTTCAAAAAATGTTTGAAACCATACTTCCATTTCCCTTAAAGGACTTGCATGGCTTGTTAAAAGAGATTAGTTAAAAGTTTGTTAAGATTAGTTAAATTAGACGTTGAGATTAGTTAAATACGTAATAATGAAAAAATATTTGTAAGAAATTATCTCTGAAAAGTAATTGAAATTTAAATTCCTCCTTTAATTTAATCATTTAAAAATTATAGTAATATCAATTTTGAGAAATTATTCATTCATTATGTATTTTGATTTTTTAGGCTACCATTTATGGACACTTATACATTGCCGATATGCAAGACATCTGAGGAAGTAAACAATACTATTGAACTTGCCAGAAATATAACAAAGAATTTTTCAAAACAACAATGGGTAACATGCCCTCGAAGTGTAAAGAGTACATCTACAGCGTAAATCAAAATATAATAACAACTCGTTTGGGTAACATTATTGTGTGTTTACAAATTACAAACAACGTTTTCAAAGTTAGTAGTGAGTTTTCACAGATGGATGCTTCTAATATGTTATGCAATATTTGCGGAAGTCTTGGCTTATATCTCGGTTTCAGTATTCTAACTATTCTAGAAATAATAGAGAGTATGATGTTTCTTTGTATAGATAACAAAGCGAAAAATCAAATTTCAGTTTTGCGGCATTGCCAAACTTAGCCGTTGTAGTTTTAATTTTGATCTGGTTGATTTTTAAGATGAGACTTTTCAGATGAGATGTAATATTTGTTTAACCATGAGTATTACATAAAAATTAAGATACAGTAATCAAATTCGGATGTTTATACAGTATATTTAATCATCGATTGTTTTGAAGATGAAGTTCACATTACATGTTAATTATTTTCTTTATTTCAATGCATTTGGAATTCTATGTATTTACGTATTTCTGACTGTAGCAGGAAATATGTGACGTATAAATTATCGGTTGTGCAAATCTAGATCTATTGTATCGCCTGAATGAATGATGCTGCTACAACGATTACAGTCATTTTCATGAATTCCATCAAATCCTGAAATTTGATTTAACTAATTCCCAAGAATGATAGTATATTATTTTTTCATAGAGACATGAATATACGAGAATAAGTCAATCACCTCAAATCACAGAAAATAGCTACTTCTTTTGCTTTCATTAATTTCAATTCTTAATGTACTTTTGTAAATCATCGATTAGCAGTTCAGAAATCTTCGACTATAAGTTGAAAACAAATTTTTTTCGACTCTAAATAATTATCCGTTTAATCAGTAATAATTTCATGCAATCCGTTATTGGAAAAAAAAATGACTGCATTTCAATGAAATATTTAAGTGTTAGTTTGATACAATAGAATGCCGTAATCATTAAGAAGAAAGAAGAAGCGGGAAGTTTTTAGATCTCAAGATCTATCTCCATTCTTTCATGTGTGAAAATAATTTTCAATTTCTTATTTATTACTAGCATTCCATTACGAAAAACACTACATACTTAAGAACTATTATAATACAAAATTTGTAATATTACACAAAAAGCAGAAAACTAATTCCTGAAAATCTCTAATTAATTGAAATTTAAATGTCTGTGGGTTCTTGTTTCTTCACATTCAAGTTTTTATAGTTGAACAATAAAGTTTATTTAGACATCGTTTTCACCTGGGACATACAAAACTCATAAATTGAATTACTGTATAAAATGTTTTAATTAAATTTTCGGATCCCTTTTTCAAGCCTTTCTTTTACTTCCTTAAAATAAATACAAATTAATATAATAATTACGTAAATCATGGATATAAAAATGGTAATATACAATTATTGAAACGGAAAATCAATTTTTCCATAACTCTTATTCTCAAGAATAGACGCTATACGTATAGTAAAGCCGTCACGGATTTTGCTTTATTTCTTTTACAACATTGAGTATTCCTAATAAACAATGCTTCTTTTATTTTTCTTTCATTATTGTCCTGTTCAATATTTAGCATTGTTACTATATTCATGGGAAATGTCCATATAAATGTCGATATCAATAAGAAACATAATATTAATTTAGGAAAAATTTTTGTGTTTTTAATGTTATGTCTGTGAAGCCTATATTTCATTTAAATTTTCCAATGCACGTTCAATTTTATTTAAAAGAATTAATGTGATTTCTTAAACAAAATAGACTCATAACATGTTGTAATTTAGTTCTAAAGTTTTTTTTATTCAAAATAAATTAATTGTCAACAATTTGTTTAATAAAGTTGTTAAAATTTTACTTCATTTTTTTTCTTAATAAAAGAATTATTAGAATTCTTTTATGTACAATCAGATAATACTTTCAAATTATGTTCTGGTTTCTTTTTAATAGTATTAGTATTATTTCTCAAATTCCAATAGTAAAGTTACTGTTTAAATCTTTTCTATAGTTTAAAACTTTTACTTTTAATGATTATATTTTATAATTCATATACTCAATGATATCTTGTACAGAATTTATTGTATTACTAATAATTAAAAATATAAAATAATTGGCGTTATATTCAAATTAACTGGTTTTTAATTCAAATTAATGATTTCAAAATTCCACTAATCCAAATTCATGTTGCCTTTGGATCTTTTGAAAACTTGTTTTGATACAAATTATTCTTGGATTAATTTAAATGTCGTCAGCTGGGGTTAATTTTATAAATTAAAAATAGTCAGCACAGAATTTTCAAATTGCGAATCACATTGACGAAGCACTACTTATAATATAACATAGTTTTCCGTTTAACGTGTGGAAATTTTTATTTTGGATGCATTTTACGTCCTCAAGTCGTTTACTGACAGAAATTTTCGGTGTAAAGTTAAATGGACTTTGCATAAATAAAGGATATAAAACTGGGAAAAAAGATAAAAAAAAAAAAAAAACTTGTATACGATGCCTTTAAATGAAATCGTTTTAATGAAACGAGAAACTAGATTTCCTCTAAACAAGATTGAAGCGATCTACAAAATCATCTTTACACATTATAGTAGGTTTTCCGACTTTAGATATTAAGATGAAATAATTTTATGAATCAAAAACAATACATTGATAATTGCATTCAGCCATCTGGTTGAAATAAGGAATACAGTTCTAAAAATTTACAGTTGAGCTCCTTGAAGATTAAATTACAGATTAAATTAAATATTAAATCTATTGAATATATAGAAAAATCTTATTTTTTCTGCATTCGTATTATTCCAAAAACTATTTTTGTTTCAAAGATAAATGAAAGACATTTCAACTGATATTTTTGGCCCAAACATATATTTTTCTTCTTGTTCTTTTTTTTCCTAATGCAATATAAAGCAACAGAAATATCTTATTTTTAATGAGACTATTGCTTAAGCGTGAGCTCCTATCCTCTTATCCTATCCTCTTATGACAATAACCATCGAGAGATATGAAAATCCTGAAATTGAATGATCGCGTATCAGTTGCCCACCTTAACCACATGGAATTTCATTTATAAGTTCTAAAAGCAAACTTGACTTTTAGCTGGACAAATTTCGATCAATTTCATAGGTTAAGACATTTAAGACTTTTTTTTAAAACAAGTTAAATCCATTTTTCAAATAAAAAGAAGTTGGCATCATCCATTGCTTTTAGCTAGCTTTAAATTGACAGAAATATTGATTTCTGTGAATTAAATAGCAAAACATTGAATACTTACTAATTTCAGCAAATATTTTAAATATTTACCTAGAGTTTGTAATTTTAAATTTGAATCTGCTTTACATTATTTATATTTATTTGTAGTCTGTAATATTTTATTCGTAATTTTGCAAATTAATTATAATTAAATTGCTAAATCTAACATGGTTTGTAAAAATATTCTAACTAATAGATAATTACTAAATTAATAATAACTTAATAAACTACTTTTTTTAATCTTAATAAATAAATTTGGAACATAAGATGCAATCAAAACAAAAGCCAATGATCTTTTCAATAAATATTATTATAATTTGTATATAAAAACCTCAAGGGCTCTTCACAGCAATGAGAGAGTAGTGATAACTCATTCAGTAGGGTATTGATATGATTCTAAGAAGTTAGTTAGGATAATTCAGAACCATGACGTTTTGGACTAATAAAGCAGCTGCCTTGATGTAAGAAGTTTGATTTTAAAATTTTAAAAGAATAAAAATTTCAGTTTCACATTTCAGAAAGCTACGACTTATTTATTCAAATGAATAAATAACAAAAGTACGAAAAACAGCAATTGATCTGCTGTTTGTCTAAACAGCAGATCAATTAGGAAAAATTGAAATCTGTTTCTTTGCAAATTTAATGCATCTTTGATTATTTACATATAATAACTCTTACAGAGATAAATAATTCGGAACTAAATCCCTAGAAATTAAATAACTTTGAAAAAAATGTCAAAACTAAGAACCAAGCAAACGGGAAAAGAAATCATTTTTTTCCATAAACCAAAATTCTTAAGAATTGAGGAAGAAAATTTTAACACGATAACTTTTCAAAACATGTTCTTAAAATTTGTTCACTTGAGAAATAATAATACACCTATTTCTACAAGTCAATTCGCCAATGAAGTAATACAATTGCAAAAAATTGTAATTCAAAACGATTTAAAAATCATAATTGATAACATCAATGTAGATAAAAAGACTACAAAAATTAAAAATACATTACATTGTACTGAGAAACGATTATATCTTCAGGAGTTCAAGTTAGTACTTGCGGGCATTACTAGGAAACAACAGACTTCCACTTAGGAGGCAGCCATTCAAATTGATCATATTTTTAAGAATAGAAAAATGTGAAAAAACACGTAATAATTTTAACGACAGTATAGTTCGTCACTTTATAACTGATTTAGAAATCAACATTTCGGAATACACATTAAATAATGAAGAAATAGCAATAGAAAATTGATGGCTAATATTTTTTAAAGCTAAAAATAAAACTGAAATTATTCCAAGAGTAATTATTTTATTTCAATAAAAAGTTCACTGTGGTTATTATTATTAGCACAGGATAAGCTGGTTCATTAAGTAAAACATTACTAACGTTTATTACTGCTATATTTTAAATAATAATATCATTGTCTAAAACTTTTGTTAAAACCGAACTTATAGATATTTTTTTTTTGCTCGTCGGAAATAAGAATTGTACTTTCTTAAAACTAATAATAAAAAAAATATTATTACTATAAACTATACAGATATGCTTTGTAAAGTAAAAAAATAGATATATAATTAAGAAAAATCTAAAATGGATACAGAATTAACGGAAAAACGAAAATTCTCGGCTTCTAAGTGGGCCATATATAGAGTCTCAATTTCATCTCAACTATACTTTGAAGTTCAGTAGTGAAGGCGCTGGACTGCAGAATGGAGGAGCTTGGGTTAAATTCGCGGCGGTGGTCGGAGATTCTCTCAGGGTTATTTCTCCTCCAGATGGAACCTAGGTTTCACCCAGCCCTCTGTGAAATGGATACCTGATGTCTTACTCCGGCGTTAAAGGCGAGCGAGCGTCTGACTGACATCGAGCGTCGGACCTCAAGTAGTCCCATTGAGTCAGAATCGCTGGGAGTCAAACGCTCTCTTGCACCACAGGACCACAGGACTTGCATGATCTGTTATAGCAGTTTTTTTTTATTACTATTATTTATTGCTAGAAGGTTGCACAAGATTGTTATAAACAAACGTTTGCTTTATTCGAATATATCATGTGCAAGCAATGAACAGACATAGCCCTGTCAAGTTTTTGTAAGATTTAGGGCCAAGTGCACCAAACCTCCGTTAACTTTCATCGCGGCTAAAGCAACGATCAACTGACATTTTCTGGGCATCAACGTTCGTGAGGGGCGATTATCTTTTTATAGGTTTTTATGTTGATGATTTCCTAATAGCAGGATCGTCAGAAGAAGGAATCTCGAAATTCATTGAATTGCTTTCGAAGGAGATTGAAGTTGTAAATTTGGGATATCCGAAAAGAATTTTTGGAATAGACATTGAATGCTCCGAAGAAAGAATATTATTATCACAGACGCCATATATTAGTGATTTACTAGTTAAATACAACATGTTATCTTGCAATCCAATGAAGACGCCATTGGACCCTTATACTGACTTTAAGAAAATTAAAGATTCAAAGCCAGTTAATACTATGCAGTACCAGGAACTATTAGGTGAACTGATGTTTCTAGCGAACTGTTCGAGACCAGATATCAACAGTGCAACTACTATCTTATCACAATTTAACAATGACCCTACCATAGCTCATTATTCTGTTTTAAAAAGGATCTTAAGATATCTGAATCATACGTGAACTATAAATTGTGCTTAAATTCAAGAAGTCACAAGGGACCTAGAATTGTAACCATGACAGATGCATCTTGGGACTCAACCCCCGAAGCAAATCTATATCAGGTTAATTGATATATTGTTACCTGTGGAATCGTCCATCCCCCTAAAAAAGTGGATTCCCCGT
>JAFIDM010080719.1:0-12638 GCA_023159025.1 Thereuonema tuberculata | reverse complement strand
GATTAGTCGTCTTAATCACTTAACTAATCTGCTGATTAAGAGTTTGTGAAGGGAATTGTCTTTGCTGTTTTAACAGTTTGTTCATTATTGATTTTCTTTCAATTCCTACAAATCCTTTAAGTGTCACTGTTGGGTGCATTTAGAAGTACAGTAATGCCCCGATTATCCGCGAGTGCCGCGAAAATTTTTTTTAATTACGAACCTCAAAAAAAAAAACAATTTTAATCCAAGCCAACAATAGGGAAAACATAATAGAAGGTCGAAAATTACTGACAGGTTTATGTGCATCGTAATCCTATAGGCCTTCTCGGAATTTGTGGATGAGTGGCAGGCTCTTGCTCTTTTGTTTTGTAGAACAAAGGTTTTGCTGTACTGTATATATTTTAAAAGTTTTACATATTCTGTTTCTTGTACAATAAAACATAGTTTTTATGCTGAAATGTTTTTTTTTCCTTTTTACACCTCATTTTTCGTCTTTTTCCGGGTTATCCGAGAATTTCGCTATCCGCGGTGCCCTTGCCATCCAATTAGGCGGATAATCGGGGCTTTACTGTAATTATAAAGACAGCCTGTGTAAATTATGCTTCTCAACAAGTTACAAAACCAGCTAAATAAATACTATTGGCTTGTATTTCTGAGTCCTCCTTGGATCTTAAGAAAAGAAAGAAATAAAAAACATATAGCGAAATGAAAAACAAATAGATCAGTGTAAAGGAAGATGAGAATGGTAGGCTAGATCCTAAAAAACCTACTAAGAACATACGTTCCAGGGGCAGAAAAAAAATGATCTAAAATCCAGATGTTTTATATAGACTACTTATTTCTAAAATTAAAAGAGCAGCTTGCATATATATTTTTCTCCTATGTATAAACCTTTCTAGACTGTTCATAACACTGTTATGTTAACAACAGTTACTGAAGAAATGTCATTGAAGAAATTAATTAATTTAAATAACTTCTTTCTTACTTCTTGGGTTTGTATGATGCCGCATCTACCAGTACAGCATGGCTTTTCCCTGGGTGAGCAGGCGGCATCAGGAAGTAGCTCGCACAACAGTGGTTCACAGCAGTTGTCTAAATAAGCACACAGATGAGGAGGACCACAGTCACACATTTCCCTATCCTCCTTTATTCCTGCATTGCCAATAAATTAGTGAACAAAAAATATACATTAGTTGGCCAACATTATCTTTCCAATAACTTCATGGAAAGCGTACGCGAAACTTGAATGGTTGTATCAGACTTATACCAAGGCGTGGAGTTCAGAGCTTCAACTATAAATGAGATGATGTTACACAGATCTAGAGCGGATTCAGTGATTCAAAATGATGATATTTGCTTAATATACTTATGGCCAGAAACGCTTCGTGTGAGAGATAGAGGCCAGCAACGTATTGCTTAGTGTTATTCCTCTCGTACTATGACATTTCACAAATTCGCCAAATATGATATCAGTACAATGGATCTCTGGCCCATTTCACAGTTGCTGTCCGCAATCATCTGAATAACACCTGAATATTAACGATATTGCACGTGGCAGCCCGGTTGCGTGGCCTCGTCGATCACCAGACCTCATGCCGCTGGACTTCTTCCTTTGGGTTTTCATGAAGAGTACAGTTTGCAGTCAGACGAAGATCATGTAGGAAGAATAGTCGCAGCAATTTCACACATCAGAGATCTTCCAGAGTGTTCGGCAGAGCACTAACAGGAGATGCAGTTTGTGTAAAGAGGTCTCCGGCCGCTACTTCTAACATCTGCTTTGACATTGTACAGAGCATTGGATCATCAACACACAATCAATAAGTATTCAGCAATAAACAAACCCATTCCCCCTAATAAAGATGCATTTGCAAAATGTCATTGTGCCAAAGGAATAACAGCACCAAGCAAAACGTAGCTGGCCTCTACAGCTCACATAAAGCTTTTTCGTCCGAAGTCTATTAAGCTAATATCTTCAATTTGCACCACTGAACCCGCTTTTGATCTGTGTAATATCATCTCATGTGCACCCTGAATATATAACATACTGTATATAATAGCTCAAACAATTTTTTATCATTTTTTTTTCATTTATATAACTTTCAGTTAAAACGGTTACGTTATCATAAGATTTTAGACGAATATTTTCAATTCCAGCTTTCAACTATCAGGCAGTTCAGAACAAAATCAATAGGGAGTTTATTGAATACTCTAGGATTAATGGGAGAAATTTAAGGTTTCGGAAATGAATAGTTTTGGGATCATGGCGACAGACAACAAGTTTATTTCTATTGAAAATTATATTTCTGCAGATTGCTAATTAAAATTGTTTTGCTCAATGATTGGAATAGGCCTTTAAACAGACATTAAACTATACATATAATGTTCTGTCAGTATAAAAATTATTATTACATCAAATCAAAAATGCTGTACTATTATTCTAAATTAGGATTATCACTAAAAAGAAAGTCCTGGAAGAGAAAAACCTTAATCGAGCTAGGTTTTTGGTAATTGCAAAGTCGTTAAATGTGATTTGAAACATTTGTATTCCCTTAAAAAGAAGTAACGCCATTTAGAGAAGGAACTTTTTTGTATGGGTTGTGAAAAGTTAGAAAATCAGAAAATGGAGTAAGAAATTTTACTGAGAAAGTTCTTTGGAAGAAACAACACAGGCAGAAAAAGATTTTCGATTAACTGACAAACAACAGACAATTTCAGCGAGCAGTTGAAGTACAGTTGTTTTTTATTTTTAAAAAAGGTATAATTCTTCGAAATAAATTGTCGTTCTTTCCAATTTTTTTAACTTAAGAAAAAAAATTGTTGCTTTTTGAAAGAAAATTGGAGATATTGTTTCTGACCTTAAAAATCTGGCTGTTAATAGAAGGAAAGGAGAAAGACAGAAGATCAACTGCGTTGCAGTTTAAAATAATATTTTGAAATATATTCTTTCACAGATGCCTCAGAAAACAGATGTGAGCACTGCTAAATTCGTTAGACAATTGCTAGGTTATAGCCGGGGTCCACAACATTAAAGCTCTTGCAATTTCCAGCGACCGGAATAAAGCTAAGATCCCAGTACCTGTGTTACCCAAGCTCGTCTAATGTCGAGCAAGAAACCAGGATCCGTCTTAACAAAAACATCCAGGGATTGTACTATGTTCCTTCAGGATGTAGACAAATGTGTTTTTGAAGTAAAAATAAAGATTTGCTCTTAATTATTCTTGAGAACCTATCGGAATGTTCGAAAAATTCGAGGAAAAATTTATTCGAAACATTTTATGTAACAAATACTTGACTGATTTCAGAAAATGCTATGTACGTGAGACTGCTGAAAAAAAAATGACATACAAATTTCCTTTGTCGCTTTTTTCTTGTTAAAATGGATATGAAAATGTTTTGTTGTCTCTGCTAGTTTTTCTCTTTTATTCTGAGTTTTCTTTAACAAAAAGTTTTGTTTGTTTGTTGCTTTTTGTTTTGTGACTTACGGTGTGTGTTGTTCACCGTCGTCTAGCTACAGACGAAGGAGTAAATCGTTAGCGCTCTGCCGACATACTGTGAAGTGACAGATGGACAATCTGCAATAGATTTAAAATCCGAAATATTAGAATTATTGGCGTTGGATCAGTTTGAACTTCACAAGTGGAGTAGCAATGATCCTCTAGAGCAGATGCCGTCGGAAATTTGCCAATTGCTAAAATCTATCTCGGAATGAAGAATCATGTTATGCTGAAAATTTTAGGTGTGCAATGGGAACTTCACGGAGATTACTTCACCTATAAAGTGTCAGATACCGATGTGGGACTTACGAAGCGTTCAATCTTGTCAAAAACTGCTCGTATTCGTGTTCGAATACACCTGAGTTCTGTCTGCTAAATTTATTTTGCAAGACCTATGAGAGTTAGGATTGACGTGGGATGAAGAGGTTCCTCTTAATATTGCTAAGAATTGGACGGAATCAGCTAATGAACTAAGCTTACTAGGACAGATCTGCTTACCTACATTAATCTTACCTTTGAATTCGGTGAAGAAGCAACTAATTGGTTTCTGCGATGGCTCTTCAAAGGTTTATGGTTGCTGTGTCTATCTTAGAGGAATGACACCCACTCAGATATCTACCTAATTAGTAATAGGTAGAAATCGAGAGTAGCTCCGCTAAATCCGTTAACAGTCAACCGTCTGGAATTGTGCGGGGAAGTCTTATTGTCTCATACTCTAAAGTATATGTGCATCGTGCTTAATCCTTACTTTAATCAGAACGTTCTTGCATTCATTGATAGTTCTACGGTTCTCGCGTGGATAAGAACGCCTCCACACAAACTTAAAACATTTGTGGCTAATTGAGTGTAGAAATTACTGACAATGTAATGCTGACTTGCTGAAACACATTTCTACTAGTGATAACTTTGCAAATTGCAGCAGTCGAGATTTAAAGTGTTCAGAGCTCGTCTCTCATCCGTTATGGGGAGGGTAGGGGGCAGCCTGGCTAAGACGCCCTGCAGACGAATGGCCATTGCAACTGCCGTCGTCGTCGATGTTTCTGAACAGAAATCGAACACGCTCGTGTGCCCAGAATCGTCAAAAACGACTTTCTTTTATCAATGATGGACAAGTTCTCATTATTATTTCGTCTCCAACGAGTTCTGGCATGGTGTTCACGTTTTATTGATAATTTAAGATGTTTTGTTAATACTAGAACAAAAACTGTGTTGTCTACCGTGGAGCTCGAACGGTCGATGCTTCTCATTGTAAAATGTGTACAAGCAACTGTTTTTAAAGGTCAGCTATATGTGATTGAATATAACCGACCATGCAATTGGATTATTCCAAAATTCCCGCCATTCATAGATGCAAGGAGTCTGTTGCGAGTGGGAGGACGCATCCGAAATATCAAACTTTCATTTTCTGAACCGAAACAATCCCACTTTTCAGTATTAATCGTTGATTATTACCACAAGCTGTAGCTATATTGCAGCCCACGTGTCCTCCATTCCCTATTCAGAGACAATTTTGGAATCTAGGGATTCGGAACCTAATCCGTTCCAGGTTAGCCAAATGCATAACTTATTTTAAAACAAAACCTATGCCGTTAGAGCCTACGATGGGGGATTTGCCTGATTCAAGGTTAGAGCAGGCCAGATGTTTCCTAAATGTTGGTCATTTTTCTTACGGGTGGTCCTTTAATCGCTTTCCCTGAACCTTCGCTTGAGCAATGTTCTCATTTGATACGTAATGGCAAATGTTACAAAAAATTACGCAATGCTCTTGGCGCATTTGGCACCGCTTTTACTTACACACGTTACAGAAAAAGAAATAAGTGGTTTATTTCTCAACCTAATATCAAAGAAAACGACTTGGTATTAGTAGTCGATCCTAATCTTCCTCCATTGAAATGGAAATTAGGATGTATGGAACAAGTGCATTTAGGCCAGGATAAGGTAGCTAGGTAGCCTAGTGGGTAAGGACGCTTGCTGCGGGTTGGAGGTGACGAGTTCGATCCCCGGCCTCGGCGGAGGGCGGGAATTTTTATCACGCTCCATTCTCCTCCAAACGGGTGCTAGGGCCTACCTAGCCCTCTGTAGAATGAGTACCGTGTTTCTTTCCCGGGAGTTAAAGGCGTCGGGCGGGCACCCGACTTCAACGGAGTCTCGTCAGGAAGCACCGGGAGCCTTACCTACTGCTATCCCAAGGGCCTGCATTGGTCTATAGTGGGATACTTTAACTTAAGGTAGCAAGAGTGGTCACCCTATGCACCACTCATGGTCTTATTCGAATACTAGGGCGAGTGAAAAACTAACCTTAATGATTTTTTATTGACAAAATATACACACATTCAAACAAAAACACTTCATCACTTATTAATATAGTCCTATTACGTTCAATAGAGGTGCACCATCATTTCAGCAGAATCTAGATTCAGCGAGAAAAAAAATCTTTTGGTTGACTGTGAAGTCGAGTTTGCACCGCCTCTTTCATCTCATCATCCGTGCGAAACTTCGTGATAAACTTAGTTCCTCCTTGACGGGTCCAAACACAAGGTAATTACTCGGTGCAAGGTCTGGTGAATATGGAGGATGTGGAAGACACTCGAAATGTAGATCTGTTAGTTTTTCTACCATCGTACGAGCGTTATGTTGCTGAGCATTATCCTAGAGCAACAGCACACCAAAACGGAGCAAACCGCGACATTCTGACTTCATTGTGGGTTTCAAATGGCTCTGAAGCAGATTACAATACGATTCACTGTTCACAGTAAATCCCTTGGTTATGTAATGTTCATGGATTGGACCTTTACAGTCCAAAAAGAGCGTGAGCATCACTTTCTGCGACGGCGTTGTGCAGAATGTGCATCAGTCGTACATGACACCGCACTTTTAAACTTCCTGTACCGTTCGGAAACTTGCTGAAGCAACAAACACCTATCCCCGCATCCTGTGATGAATGTCTGCCAGTTTTTCACCCTTACTGCCCAAAACCAGATAACTGCACGCTGTTCCTCTTTGGAGCATTTTCTAACTGCCTGGCCATCTTGGATTTGATTTGCTGACGTCAAAGTCGAAATATATGCGTCCGCAAGTTCCTCAAGTGGCAAGCAGTAACATATCTGTATTACAATCCTCTACTACGAGCTTTTGAATTGTTACGGCCATATTAAGGTTAGTTTTTGACTCACCCTCGTATATATTTGTATATATATTTGTTTTACTTTGAAATCCCAGGCTTATTTCAAGTTGTGGCTTAATAATAGGGTTAGGATTGGACATTGAGTACGAAGCTCAATTAGTGCGTGCGTTGCAGTGGACATCAACAAATGAGTGCATTTTGAGTGCGAGGGTCAGTTCAAGTAGGAGACCCGCCAATCTATTGTTTGGCGCAATGCCAAAATACCGACTGCGTGAATGCTGTCGGTCACAATGTAGTCTACAACGACTACGAAAACTAGTGGTGACAAAGTGAGGGAACCTGATGCCTAATCAGAGCCCGACAAAGATATAATTTTCCGAGGGTTAAAAATTGTAACTGAAACTATCCCGAAGGGTGTCGGAGGAGTGAGAGCTAAAGAACTACACAAGAGGAAACCTGCCAGAGTCTGGAGAAATGAAGAACCATCTACACACTGAGTAAGTGTATTTTCAATCCTTCTTATTGAACCACAACTTTGGAGTGTACTTTTGTTATTGCATTAATTTAATTTCTTATTATCGATTTGCGGGCATTGTGCGTCAGGGACGCCAAGCCGCTCTAATATGATTTTCTTATTATGGCGAGGATATCTAAAACATTACATATAATACAGACACTTGAGCAAATTTGCAACTTACCATTTCCACAGATTACCAAGACAGCTTTAGAAAGGCAGTTTGGACGTTGTCCTACAGCTGTTTTTATGTAGGAAATACTGCATGGAGAGAACAATAGGTTATTCGGATGCCCCAAAGTTTTTATTTTGCTCATAATGAAGTGTGTGATGTTGTCGTTAGGGTAACAATCTTTACCATCTTCAGGCTGGTCAGGCTCTGCACCAAAGGCGTAACCGAATAGACAAGCAAGGAGGGCTACAGTCTTCAAACGAGGAATAGTTTCATTTTTCGCTAATGTTAATATCAGAATTATGTTATTGCTGCTTTTTTCTTCATCATCCATGGAGCAGAGGATATTTGGTTCACCCTCTATCTTTTTAGACCGTGTGCCTGTTTAGTCATTAGGGAAACCCCGATGCGTCAACAATATAGTCAAACAGTACTTGCTAAAATCTTCTTGGGAAAAGACATCATAATAATCTGGCATCGTTGTACTTTTTCGCAGATTAAGTTTATGTCTCGTCTAGAAAAAGCAGATGTTCTTCATTTAGAAATAGTCGTTTTAATGGTATTCAATTTTAATTCATTATTAAAAGTTATTTATTATAAATCGCAGTAGTATATCTAAACAATACATAACTGTCACGAAAAGTCACGAAAAAACCGGAAAAGTCATGAAAAAAAAATACTTATATCCAGAGATATTTTAAATTTTGCAATCTATAAGTGATAATCAATTGGACTTTTTCTATTAGTGATTGATCACAATTCTCAGCATACACTAATAAGATGGAATGGTATTTTTATAACTAGAACGTACAACTGCTATTTATCTTGCTTATAATCAATTTATATTTGTAAGAGATTATATGAATCGTGCTCACTAATTGTCAAAATCTGAAAAAAAAAAATGATTGCGGTTCTGGATCAGAGTTTAAATGGGTCTATTGAGCAATCAATTTTGTGATAAAAGTTTTTTAGATAGATTTTTATTTGTTTTTTGTCAAAGACTTGTTAGACATTTTATATTATTTTTGTTTCTGATATAAGATTGAACTGATATCATAAATGATTTTACGTATTCATTTTGAAACAAAAAATTTTTAAAAAGCAAAATTAGCAAAATATATAATTATTTTTGAAAGAATGATGCGAATCAGATTCAGAAAATAAATACTCTATAATAAAGTATCAAACAACAATGGCTGCCAAAACAGTAACTGATAATACTTTGCTCTAAACTTCGATTTGGAGATATACTGATATGCTGTATTATTTAAGTACCAGCAGCAAAGCCTGTCGGACGACAGTCATAAAAAAAAATCTGAAAAGTCCTTTTATTATCAACTATCAAATATAAAGTAAATATAATCTCAATACTGCGCTAACTTGTGAACGAAGCTTCTACGGCAAAAATGGTTTTGAGTTTGGAAATCAGCATAAACAACTGAGTAAGTATACCAAATTTCATTAAAGTGGATGCAGTGGTAACAAAATTATTTGGTTTTGAACATATAGGCCAGTCAATAAAAGCATCGAACATCGCATACGCGCAGGTATCTACGATTTTTTTATATGTTGTTAGGACCCCTGAGAGTAGTATATACCCAAGTTTGCAACCCTGAAAACCTTGTGCTACTCCTGTGGTGTTCGAAAAACTGCGAAATTCGAGCACTTGTGTCAGTTTTGTCGAAAAAAATACCGGAAGGAAGTGTTTCTCGGGTATCCTCACTCGATACTTTTGTAAAGCAAACTAAATTTGCTAGAATTGGAGTCCAACTCGAGCTCTTTAGGTCTATTGGTTGCGGAGATGTAGCCAGTCAAAGACGGGCAAGTTTTTCCAAAAAGGGAGAGTTTTCGGTAGGGTCATGTTCCAAGACACGTACCGGCTAAACTAATGCTTCTTGAGAAAGATCAAAGTTGTAGAGAATTGAATTAGCTGCAATTTGATTCGAAAATGATGCCTCTAGGCCTAACAGTTTCCTCAAAAACGAAAAAACAGTAAAACATCGGAATTTGGAAAAATGAGGAAAACATTGTACTGAATCATGTTGGTATGTATTTCTTTAAAAACACGAGTAAGAATGTGCAGTTAACATTGTAGATGTAACATATGGCATCAAATAAACATACACTAAACAAATAAACGTAAACATAAAATAAACAACGGAAACAAATGAAAAAAAGAAAATTCTATGTACACAGTCAAGCATAAACACCGCAGTAGTTTAGAACTTCGCCCTTTTGGAAGGGTCTGGTCTCATCCAGTCTGGATCAGTGGGGGAGGGGGTGGGAGGATGGACGACGTTTTCTGGATGTGGAGGCGTCATATGGTGTTGGTTCGTCCACATCCTCATCCTCCTCGTCCAGGACGATAGGGGTGACGTTTGTGCAACTGCGCTCTTGGCAAAAGGAACATAGGATAGAGCAATTGAGCCCTGCCTTTCTGCAAGTGCACGACCCAAAGCACCCTTCCTTGCATTTGCAAGCCACCATTCTAAGCAGAGTCTGAGGAGCGGGCTCTGCGCACATTGTGATGGGCATGAGACCTTGTTCGCTGGTGGCCCATCCCCAATCACAAGGGTTTTTGACGACCCCCCAACCATTTTTGCACTTGGTGGTAGTTCCTCCAAGAAAGATATTTTGCAGCCTTTGTGGTGGGGGGAGGTGGGCAAGGTTGACTTTGGCCGTTGCTATTGATTTTACAAATGCTGAGTATCACCTGGTGTTCAGCGTTCCCGCATCTCCGCCGTACAGGTTCATCAAGATCTTCTCGCCACATTTCCTACTTCGTCCTGGTTGGAGTTTCGATCAAGATAAATGCTGGCGAGATCTATCCAGTGGGGTTTTTTTTGAGGACGTTGCACCACTTCATCTTGCCTTGCCAGAAAAGGGCAGAGGTCGTGTCACACCCACTGATGGCATGCAGGAACACAACCATCCCTCGGGGAACTTTCATTTCTCCACATGTAAAGGAATTTGCGGTATAGTGAGCGCACTCTGACCCACATCTGCCGCCTTTCTGGAAGTACATGTTCGTCTGTCCGGAGCTTAAGCCGTTGAGGAGGACCAGTAGGTCGACATCCTCCCCAATGATGGAAACTTGGTCGAACGATGAGCTCTTGGAGAATGCAGTCATCACTATATCAGTATCGGCGTCTTCTTGAGATTGATGTACCTCGATACCCTGCATCTCAAATTCAGTACGCATCATGGTGATCAAGCGGTGTTTGTTAGATTCATTGGAGAGCAGTTCTGCTTGGGGAACTTTGATGGGTGTTGATTCATCCAACATGTCACTGCAGGAGAGAGAAGCAGAGCGACGCAGGCGTTCAGCTGATTTAGTGCCCCTCATAGATGCATTGTGTAGGTATCCATCAAACACCACAGCTACGTTTGTACCAAAGTGGTTGAAAACGTAGCTAACAATGGCTCTGCCAGATCACCTTGTTAACAATGTTGGGCCAGATCACAATGTTAACTGCACATTCTTGCACGTGTTTTTAAAGAAATACATACCAACATGATTCAGTACAATGTTTTCCTCATTTTTTCAAATTCCGATGTTTTACTGTTTTTTTGTTTTTGAGGAAACTGTGAGGCCTAGAGGCATCATTTTGGAATCAAGTTGCAGCTAATTCAATTCTCTACAACTTCTTCTCTCATGTTTTCTCTAGAACCTTTAGTTTAGCCGGTACGTGTATTGGAACATGACCCTACCGATAACTTTCCAGATTTTGGAAAAAGTTGGCCATCTTTGACTGGCTAAATCTCCACAACCAATGGACCTAGAGAGCTCTTGTTGGGCTCAAATTCTAGCAAATTTAGTTTGCCTTACAAAAGTATAGAGTGATGATACTTGAGAAACACTTCCTTCCGGTGTTTTTTGTGACAAAACTGACACAAGTGCTCGAATTTCGCAGTTTTCGAACACCACAGGAGTAGCACAGGGTTTTCAGGGTTGCAAACTTGAGTGTATACTACTCTCAGGGGTCCTAACAACATATAAAAAATCGTACATACATGCGCGTTTGCGATGTTTGCATTTTTTTGTATCGATATTGACTGGCCTAATATATTTTGTTAGAATTTCAGTTGTCGAGGTCAGTTTCAAGAATAAAATCTCATGGAAACAACATGGAATGACACAACGAACTAATATTTTCATCTAATTTGAGTACCCTTGATTCAATTGAGAACCGTTGATTTCATTGAGAACCGTTGGATCTATCTTAATAGCTTAATTATTCGAGTTACAGACAGCTTATTGTTCTTTCATTCTCTGACAATTTGTAGATTTTTTAATTATCTTTCTTCAAGTAATTTAATAATAACACATTGTTCCATTACAATATTAAATATTGTAGATGTCATATTGTTTCCTATTCTCTGACAATTGATTTCTATAGCAACCAAACTCACCTTTGTATAATCTAAATACTGCGGTAACTTGTGAACGAAGTTTCTACGGCAAAAAAGGTTTTGAGTTTCAAAATCAGCGTAAAAAACTGAGTAAGTATGCCAAATTTCATTAAAATCAGTGCAGTGGTAACAAAATTATTCTAAAAATCTAAAATTTCATGGAACCAACATGGAATGACAAAATGAACTAATATTTCATCCAATTTGAGTATCCTTGATTCAACGGTACCATTGAGAACCTTTTATCTATCTTAATAGCTTCATTATATCGAGTTACAGACAGACAGACAGAAGGAAAGACAGACAGACGAAATTAGCAAATTATATAAGTTGATTATTTTTGAAATAGCCTAAATCTAGGGGTGATTGAGTACAAGGGCTTTGAATGAGAAGATACCTTTTCTTTTATTAATTATGTAGATAAGTGTTTGTAGATTTATTTTTATAGAACGAACCAGAGTGCTTTTTGTTTAGGGGAAAACTGAAATAGATTAACGGATTTCAAGAAAAATCTACTTGTTTTAACCTGATTTGATACAAAAAGACAACAATACTCTTTGAAAAACAACACATATGAAGAATTTGAAATATAAATATGGAATAAAAATGCACAAATTCACAGAACGTTGTGAATTGATAGCGAAGCCTATTTCTGCTTATTAGCAATCATTAGCTTAGGTTACAGAACAGCAACAAACAGCTACTGCAGATTGCAAATCTTGAACAGCTATCTGCTAGGTCCAAAAGACATCTAATCAATGCCATATTTGATTATGATATTATGACATCATTGCTGAAAGAGAGTGATTCCCTTAAATTGTTCACACTCTTTATTAAGTAACTGCAGTGCTAATAAGTGGCAACAGCTGTTGTAAAGTTCCTGATATTACTGTGAACTGCGCTTCACATTGTTCGTATTAACTAACGAAACAGATTATC
>JAFIDM010080718.1:0-12640 GCA_023159025.1 Thereuonema tuberculata | reverse complement strand
AATAATAAGAAATTTCATATGTATTCCCTGGATATAAATGACATGTACACCAACATTCCAGTGGATGAGACATTATCCATAGTAGAAAGCATGGCATTTAAGAATAAAGAATGGCTGTTGAAACAAAAATTGGTTAATAATGAATTGATGAGTACAATTGAATTAATCACAAAGAACGCATATTTCAAAGATTGAGATAAAATATATCAATGTATGAAACTAATTAAAGAAATAGTAATAATAATTAGTAATAATAAATAATTTAAAGTAGAAAAATGGAAACGTGTATCTGTCATAATATTATTTTCCATTTTTAATAAAATTTTCTAGCATTTTCAAAAGAGAACTAAGCTGAGTAATTAGCATTGTAGTCTTATGAATTGTTATTTTTTCCAAAGATATTTTTGGTTTTCTTAAGAATTCTCCAGATTCAGAATAAGACCAATATATCACTTAGTAATGATTACATCTCATTCCGAAACACAATCACTACCACCATCAGCAATAATGCAATGTAAACTCTATAAAATCTAACAAGCATATTTCGTCAAAACTACGTTATGAAACTTAAGATTGGATAAAAAGTTGCCTTAAAATAAGTATTTTTTTTTAACACTATAAAAAGAAATCTCATTAAGATTCCCTGATCGAGATATTGTATTACTTTCGTCTGAGTTCAGTAATAGACTTTAGTCTCTTTTGGTGTTTACAGCAAATATCCTAGAAAAGTGAGGATCGTCAAATCATTCAGTGTCTTCCTCTAATAAATTTTGATCTGCTATACGAATCTTCTTGAAACTTGTCGTATTTATGAACAAGAAATGATCTAACTTTTATATTTGATTTTTTTTTCACGTGGGTTTGTCCAGAAACTATCGGAACATTGAAAAAATAGTCGTCGAAAATATTAGAGTTAAGCCAATTGGTTTCTGTCAAATAACAACGAATATTAAACCACTTATTAATCTTCTCCGCGAGTTTTAGTATGAATAAATTTAATTGTCTTTACGCAACTTAAGTATTTGCAGAAAATGAAGCCATTGTGTTTAACAGAAATTATACAGACATCCCTGACATATCCATTTCGATCATTTCATAAAATCCAACGTATATTTCGACTTACATCTGAGTGTTCACTGTCACAAAGACGTAACAAGAAAACTAGTTATATTAAAGAATAAAAAGCGATGTCTTCCTTTTGCTTTTCCTTTAGATTCTTACTTTGCATAGGGATAGTTAATATTAAATTGCATAAACACTTCGATAAAACAATTTTTAATGTCTACTTATAAAAGTAACAGAAAATGCAAGATTTTAAGGAAAGTGGGCTTTTCTTTCTTTTGTTCATTTTCCTATAGCTTTCTAAAGAATAAACAGCGTCTCTTCCAGATATTCGTAGATATTCTTTTATCAAATTGTATAGTTTCGAAAAAAGTACCATTAAAAAAGCGAATGGAAGTTGTATTGATGCAAACAATATTTATCTTTTCATAAAGTTCTAATTTTACATGAAGAAAAAACAAATTTTTGACGGTTGTTACTGCATGTTATTACGTATTAACTAAAAAACATTGTTGTAATGTGATAATTAAGCAAACTTGCAAAGCAAGATTCCCTCAAATTTTGATGTAATATAAATACAGACATTTATATAAAAAATCGTATTAATATTGAATTGAATCAAACTACGATGCTTTTCAATTCGATCTACGTTAATGACATATTTGTCGAAGAGACTTACATAATTAAAAAATTATCTGGAAAACAGATGAAATTGCGTGTCTGTTAAGCGACTCTTTCCATGGCCTTTAAGTTGATATTTCACAAACAGAATGACCCGTTTACAATTTTAAAATTTCTTATTAAAACTTGTAGCAAATATTATTAACTTTTATATTCAATAAAACCTTTAAGCGGATTATAAATATTTATTTATTTTATAGTTTTGCTCTACCATGTAATTTTCATCGGAAACTGGAGTTTTTTTTAAAGAGATGTTAGCATAAAGGTTCTTTAAGATGCGATAGCATGCTATTAATCGAACTAAAAGGAGACACAAAAAGAGGTGAAAAACGGAAAACGAAACGAATATATATGTTTAGAAAGCAACTGACAAATTTTAAATATTGTAATATTTTTATACTGTAATATCGCTTCAGAATTCTATTTCAGGACTTTATTCTTTCCATTTCAATTTGTATTGTGTTATTTTCTCTGTATCTGCCAGGACATCTAGTTCCTTTCTTAAGTAATCATTTCTGATTCTTATGCATCCTTTCTCCTGTCTTAGAAATTTCATTTCGGAAGCTTGTATTTGGTAAATTTCTTTTTCCTTGTGCCCAGCATTATGATCAATGTTGATACTGCCATTATCTCATAAAACTTTCCTTAATCTGCAGTAACATGGATTTTTTTTTTTTTTTTTTATGGTTCGATAAAATGAGCCTCTAATTTTTTTCTTAGGGGTTGTGGTGATTGGATGTAGTATCAACCTCTCCTCTTTTCAAAATTCTAAGATAAGTCTCTGTGGGAAAATATCTACGTTTTAGTTGACTAAACAGTCCATTCGCGATTTGCTAAGTGCTGCAAAGTTGACCTTTTCACTATAAATAACCCCTGCTGCTTTTTTCCTCTTTGACATGATGTATTTATCTATCTGCTAATGTTCATCGGTAAGAACATTGTAATGTACCCTATTAATCATTCCTCTCACAAAATTCTTTTTACAGTTCAGTATCAGAACAATTCAGCAGACTGGGAACAGGATCCGAAATGATCTGAAATTGAATTAGTCACCTGCAATGAGGTACATGTTTCTTTCCATACCATCAAAGCTTTGTAATATAGTTATGTGAAAGTAATAATCCGCATACAATGAAATCATTGATCATAATAGTCTAATAAAATATGAAATCGAGCAAATGTGAAGAGAAGCCAGTAAAAAAACTATTTCAAATTTTGGAAGACTTGAATGTACATTGTGAACAGACTAAACAAAGTATTGACTGCACCACATTTATAATATAAATATGCAGAACTGCTGGTTTCGACATCAACCAACGAAATAGAAAAGATCTTCTGTAAGTTATAAAAAATAAAAAATATGGGTTTACGTGTACTGCGTAATATTGGATGCAAAAATGAAGCCATACACCTGAATATGATGAATAATTTATACAACAACAAAACAAATAAAAATACACGACGTTTCGCTGTCGAGAGACAGCCTCCTCAATCTTCTGTAAGTTGTTTGTGAATTTCTCCATTGCATAATGTCAATGTGGATGTTTTATATAAGATAACTTCTAAAGATCCTTCCTCACTAATTCCTAGATAAGCCCAGTCTTAAGGATGCAGTGTTTAGTTAAGACCTAAAATATTAGAGATACGCCAAAGAACTTTACTAACAACTTTCTCTTATAAAAGTAAGGAGATCTACTGAATTTCGATTATATGGTCAAATATATTACAATGATTATTATCTACCGAAACCTTACAAAATTTATTTGTGAACTCTCATTGCTATTTAGGTATTTACACAGTGGCTGTAGTATACCTTTCATATCGAATTAAAGGAATTTTGATACGTTTTATGCAGAAAATATGGAAATTTTAAAATTTGTGAGCAATTAAAATAATAGGGCTTCGTTATTTTTATGCACAATTTTTCATATATAACTTTATTTTTCCATTCTTAATATGAATCAGTAAATTTTTTTATTATTCCATTAAAAAAAAATCTATTTCATTTCTACCGTAAGATAAAAATTAGCATACATTTTATGAAACTAATTAAAGCAATAGTAATAATAATTAGTAATAATAAATAATTTAAAGTAGAAAAATGGATATCATTGAAAAAAAAAATCTTCACTGACTTTTCTACTTGAATGTTTACCTTCTCTGTCCATTTGTATGTTTCTATTTTCCGCATATCACGTTAAAACGGCTACCCGGATTTCCATAAAATTCCGTAAGCGTCTTATATACAGCTCAGCTTTAAACAATTATTTTATTCTAACTTTCTTTTTTTTTATTAATTTCTTTAATTTTTCTTTGTTAAAGATTCATCCAAACTTTTAACGAATTAAAATTCCACTATAAATGTAAATTCCGATATGTAGGGTAGGATTTCGTCTCAGATTAATATTGGGAAAGGAAAAATAAAGTTATATATGAAAAAATGTATATAAAAATAGCGAAGCCCTATTATTTTAATTGCTCACACATTTTAAAATTTTCCTTATTTTCTGCATAAAACATATTATTATTTTATTCGATATCAAAGGTATACTACAGCCACTGTAAATACCTAAATACCAATGAGAGTTCACAAATAAATTTCGTAAGGTTTTGGTAGATAGCGTTTGCAAGATACATGCAAAAATGTGAAAAATTTCATATTGGCGCCAACCCGCAATACACCTTAGTTAAGCGGAGAAGCCCGCAACGGGCTGCGAAATTGTACATTCTCCGATATCGATACTAATTTGCTAATTAAATAAAGTTTTTTTATGTCGTTTTTTTAATGCAAGGGTTCCGGAGCGAAGTGACGGTATGGGCCTATTATTACGAGGCGCGTTCAAAAAGTAAGGGCCGTTTGCTTATATATAAATATTGGCGCTTCGAAGCACAGTTTTACTACTGCAGCGCCATCTACTGACTCATTGTGAAGCTACAGCGTCATTTGTTTTGATTCTGAAGTCGTATTGTTGTCCGTGAATGCAAAGAACAATGGCCACGAAAATCGTTTATCCCACCAAATGTGAAGTGCGTTCTGTGATTCGTTTCTTATGTGCAAAAGGATCGTCGGCTGCTGAAATTCACTCGTATTATTATTATTAATTACTATATATTATAAAAACGTTATTCTAGCTGTGATAAGACTAAGTTCTTCCAATTTTGTGACAAAACTATAAGAAATAGATTTGTCATGAAAATGGATACAATGTAGAAATTTTTAAGACAAACAAAATGCAACAAAAATCTTTCGAAAAAAGTTTTTGGTTTCAAGATGTCGCCTTTTAAAGGATCAAGTTTTGACTTTTCTCAATTTAAACGAAAAGTATAAAAGTTGGAAGAGAACATTATATTGAGAAAATGTTAGTATTTGAATTGAAAGTTCTATCAAGCGTTACGTCAGTTATTCACAAACGATTCTGTGTTTGCGAGATACATGCAAAAATGGGAAAAATTTCATGTTGGCTCTTGGGAGAAGTTTGTGAAGACACGTAAAAATGAAAATTCTTAAAATTTTCCAAATTACAAAACAAACAACAGTTGAATTTCTTAACTCACTCACACCATCTCGAATGCCACCTCATATTCTTAACATTAACAAATCACAAGGTGAAACATTTGATCATGCTATAATAATTTTGAATGAGCCTGTTTTTTTTCTCATGGACAATTATGCGTCTCATCAAGAAATAAGCAAAATGTTAAATTACAAATTACCAAAACGTCGGAGCAAGGAAATCTTTGGGAAAACGATTCAACAATTTTCACAAAAAATATTATTTATGAAGTTTTATAGTAAAATATAATGTTTCATTATCAAAAATGTGTTTGATTTTTTCCACTCAAATGACAGACAAACTAGCTTTTTTAAATCTGAAATATTCAATTGATCAAGTGCGACAACTAAAAATTATTTTCACTTAGCGATTGAAAAGATTAAATTTTAAATTATAATAGTTTTGGTCATATATCGAGTTTAGAACAGCAAACTAATTGTTAGAAATCGAGCGGAGCACAGCGAAGCGATGCCGAGTGAAGCAAGGGCAATTTCTTATAAAAAGAAAAGTCCTGGCTCACTCACTCACGCCCAGCCCAAACCCTTGGACCTGGAAAGCTGAAAATTTTCAGAGGTTGCCTTTATAATGTAGACAAGGAATAAGGCCGGATTTTTCGAAATTCCCAAGGGATAGGGAATAATCAGGCAAACTGATCATGCAGTGTGTGGCGGCAACTCCAGGTGTGTGGCGCTAACCTGCAATACACCTGAGTTAAGCGAAGACTGCCACAATGGGCTGGGAAGTCGTATATTCTCCGATCTCAATATTAATTTGCTAAATAAAAATTTCTTTTTTTTAAGCTGTATATGCACGGTACCCGGCAGTATCAATATAATTTTCTTTTTCTTGAAATTGCTATATGTCATTTTCATTTATATAAGCCTATTTTATATATATTTTATAATAGCCTAATTTATATATATATATATATATATATATATATATATATAAATCAAGTGTAATTAGGAACTGATTCACTTGATTTACAGTATCAATTAATTCCATACGTATCTTTGAAGTCTATCTCATTTAATTTTTTTTTTCAAGTTCAAGAGGAAGAGTGGTATCTGAGTCGACATAGATGGAGAGCGTTCTTGCAGCGTACCCGGGAAACTGGAGACGGTTGAATGATGATGATGATGATTCATTCTCAATATTAGGTTATATAATAATCAATAAGATTAGGTTACACACTAAGGATTTTTTTAAATATTATAGCTACTGCATATTCAGGATTAAAACTATAAAACAGAATTTCGTAATTTTGATTTTGAAATTAATGATTAATGAGATTTTTACCGCTTCACCAAGATTGAACAAACATTTCATTCAATGAACCAGAAGTTTATGACAAATTTAAGAATTACTGCCAACATTTTCATATTAAAAACCCTCATGCGGATTCTGCTCGTCACTGTCAGATTCTTCTGTGGTATTTATTGCAGTGATAGCACACTAACTGAAAAAAAGTAATCTCCAATTATCTAATTGTATTTCCTAAAGATGAAAGGATAATTACAAGTTTATTGGTTTTTCGTTAACAAGCTTACAGAACTGGAAAATGAAATTTCATACTTTATAACTACTCTTACGAAAAGTGGAGTAAAACAGGAGATTCGTTTAAATAGACTACAGTAATAAATGAATACCAATAGATGAAGATTAGTCTTGTGGCTTCCTACTATCACAAACTGCGTGACCAGTCAATATATATCGGTAAGTAGAATTTACATAAATCTTTTCTTTCAGATTGCTTCCAAAGCATTCATTGTTAGCTTAGAGGGAAGACCACGACCCTTAGGAAAACGATTCTGTCATTTAGGTTCCCAAAATATTCCTTGCAGGTCTTATTAATTATATCGTATTACTCTGAGATCTTAAATAAAGCTCTGGATGGCGAAGTGCAGTTTTCGACATCAACCAACGAAATAGAAAAGATCTTCTTAAGTTATAAAAAATAAAAAATATGGTTTTTACGTGTACTGCGTTATACTGGATGCAAAAATGAAGCCATACACCTGAATATGATGAATAATTTATATCACAACAAAACAAATAAAAATTAACGACGTTTCGCTGTCGAGCGACAGCCTCCTCAATCTTCTGTAAGTTGTTTGTGAATTTCTCCATTGCATATTGTCAATGTGGATGTTTTATATAATATAACTTCTAAAGATCCTTCCTCAGTAATTCCTAGTTAAGCCCAGTCTTATGGATAGCAGTGTATAGTTAAGACTTAAAATAATAGAGATACGCCAAATAACTTTACTAACAACTTTCTCTTATAAAAGTAAAGAGATCTACTGTATTTCGTTTATATGGTCAAATACATTACAATAATTATTATCTACCTAAACCTTAAGAAATTTATTTGTGAACTCTCATTGCTATTTAGGTATTTACAGTGGCTGTAGTATACCTTTCATATCGAATTAAAGGAATTTTGATAATACGTTTTATGTAGAAAATATGGAAATTTTAAATTTTGTGAGCAATTAAAATAATAGGGCTTCGTTATTTTTATATATATTTTTTTCATATATAACTTTATTTTTCTATTCCCAATATGAATCTGAGACGAAGTCCTACCCTACAGATCTGAATTTACATTTATAGTAGAATTTTAATTCGTTAAAAGTTTGGATGAATCTTCAACAAAGAAAAATTAAAGAAATTAATAAAAAAATAAAAAAAAAGAAAGTTAGAGTAAAATAATTGTTTTAAGATGAGCCGTAAATAAGCCGCTTACGGAATTTTATGGTAGTGCGGGTGCCCGTTTTAACGTGATACGCGGAAAACAGATACATACAAATTGACAGAGAAGGTAATCATTAAAGTAGAAAAGTAAGTGAAAATTTTTTTTTCAATGATATCCATTAAAAAAAATCTGTTTTAATTCTAACATAAGATAAAAAAATAGCATACATTTTCTGAAACTAATTAAAACAATAGTTAGTAATAATTAGTAATAATAAATAATTTAAAGTAGAAAAATGCAAAAGTGTATCTGTCACAATATTATTTTTCATTTTTAATCAAATTTTCTAGCATTTTCAAAAGAGAAGTAAGCTGAGAAATTAGTATTGTAGTCTTATGAATTGTTATTTTTTCTTAAATATTTTTGGTTCTCTTAAGAATTCTCCAGAATCGAAATAATACCAATAAATCACTTAGTAATGATTACATCTCATTCCGAAACACCATCCGTACCACGATAATATGAAGCAACTAGCAGCAAAGCCTGTCGGACGACAGGTATAAAAAAAAAAATCTGAAAAATCATTTTATTATCAACTATCAGATATATAGTAAATATAATCTAAATACTGTGCTAACTTGTGAACGAAGATTCTACGGCAAAAATGGTTTTGAGTTTCGAAATCAGCGTAAACAACAGAGAAAGTATATATATTTGATTCGATTGATGATTTGATTTTATTTTTTTTTTTTAATGTTAATCAGACCTACTTAGGTTACTTCTTACCTGTACACCTGTAATATAGGCTCTGCGAGTTTAATCTAAAGGATCATTTTCCACTCAAAAAGAAAAACGAAATACCAACCATATCTAAAGTTTAATTTATCTAAAGAATAATTATTATTTTTGACTCATTACGCCGAAAGGCATTTAAAACTCACCTTTGTATAATCTAAATACTGCGCTAACGAAGCTTCTACGGCAAAAATGGTTTTGAGTTTCAAAATCAGCGTAAAAAACTGAGTAAGTATGCCAAATTTCATTCAAATTGTGCAGTGATAACAAAATTATTTGGTTTTGAACGAATATTTTGTTAGAATTTCAGTTAAAATTTCAGGGAAACAAAATGGAATGACAGAATGAACTAATATTTCATCCAATTTGAGTACCCTTGATTCAATGGTACCATTGAGAACCTTGGATCTGTCTTAATAGCTTAATTATATCGTTACAGACAGACAGACAGACAGACGGAATTAGCCAATTATATAAGTTGATAATGCAATGTAAACTATATAAAATGTAACAAGCATATTTCGTCAAAACTATGTAATGAAACTTAAGATTGGATAAAAAGTTACCTTAAAGTAATTATTTTTTCTACCACTATAAAAAGAAATCTTATTAAGATTCCATGATGGAGATATTGTATTAGTTTCGTCTGAGTTCACTAATAGACTTTAGTCTCTTTTGGTGTTTACAGCAAACATCCTAGAAAAGTCAAATCATTCAGTGTCTTCCTCTAATAAATTTTGATCTGCGGGACGAATCTTTTGAAACTTGACGTATTTATGGACAAGAAATGATTTAACTTTTATATATGTTTTTTTACGTAGGTTTTTATCGTGAAACTATCGCAACATGGAAAAAACAGTCGTAGGAAATATTAGAGTTAAACCAATTGGTTTCTGTCGAATAACAACGAAAATTAAACCACTTATTAATCTTCTTAATTGATGTTATACACCAATTGTTTTGACAACAAGGGTTAATAATGTTTAATCTTATAGATATGTATAAGAAAATATGTGATAATGTAAAAATAGGTGATAATTCTTTAATGTTGCACACTAATAAACAGTGCAAAATGAAAAGTAAATTTTAATTTTTTTTTTTTTTTTTTTAGATATTGTTATGAATTCTATTTGATTGTATTCTGTTTACTTTAATTTGATCTAACCACATGTAACCTTGTAAAGTTATTTATCAATTCAACTCGTTTTTTTACCACAGAGGGCATTGTAGTTCATTCGGTGATTGGTACTTCAATATTTGCATTCTGATTGGACCAGATCCTTCAGCTACGGGGTTCTCCAAAACCCATGATTGTTCTTTTTTGGTTTTACTTAGCTGTATAAATAAGGTGCTGTTCCTATTTTGTAAATCACATTGAGAAAGGCTTGTAACTTCGGCAAGCCGAAACGTCTGTGTATTTTGTATTTTTAATTTTTATAAAGTTATTTTTTTAGAAAATGTGTGTTTGGCCTTTTCCAATTGAAACCTTCCTCACACACGTAAAATAATTTTCTAATCTTCTTAATGTCTCCGCGAGTTTTAGTATTATTAAAGTTAATTGTCTTCACGCAACTTAAGTATTCGCAGAAAATGAAGCCATTGTGTTTAATAGAAATTATACAGACATCCCTGACATATCCATTTCGATCATTTCATAAATTCCTACGTATGTTTCGACTTACATCTGAGTGTTTACTGACACAAAGACGTAACAAGAAAACTAGATATATTAAAGAATAAAAAGCGATGTCTTCCTTTTGCTTTTCCTTTAGATTCTTACTTTGCATAGGCACAGTTAATATTAAATTGCACAAACACTTCGATAAAACAATTTTTAATGTCTACTTTTAAAAGTAACAGAAGATTTTAAGGAAAGTAGGCTTTTCTTTCTTTTGTTCTTTTTCCTATAGCTTTATAAAGAAAAAACAGTGTCTCTTCCAGATATTCATAGATATTCTTTTATCAAATTGTATAGTTTCTAACAAATTGCCTTTAAAATAGCGAATGGAAATTGTATTGATGCAAACAGTATTTATCTTTTCATAAAGTTCTAATTTTAAATGAAGAAAAAACAACTTTTTGACTGTTGTTACTGCGTGTTATTACATATTAACAAAAAACCATTATTGTAACGTGATAATTAAGCAAACTTGCAAAGCAAGATTCCCTCAAATTTTGATGTAATATAAACACAGACATTTATATAAAAAATTGTATTAATGTTGAATTGAATCGAAATACGATGCTTTTCAATACGATCTACGCTAATGATATATTTGTCGAAGAGTTTGAAATAATTTAAAAATTATCTAGGATATAGGGTGAATGAAATATCGGTTAAGCGACTCTTTCCATGGCCTTTAAGTTGATATTTCACAAACACAATGACCTCTTTACAATTTTAAAATTCCTTATTATAACTTGTAGCAAATATTATTAACTTTTATATTCAATAAAACCTTTAAGCGGATTATAAATATTTATTTATTTTATAGTTTTGCTCTACCATATAATTTTCATCGGAAACTCGAGTTTTTTTTAAAGAGATGTTAGCATAAAGGTTCTTTAAGATGCGATAGCAAGCTATTAATCGAACTAAAAGGAGACACAAAAAGAGGTAAAAACGGAAAATGAGACGAATATACATGGTTAGAAAGTAACTGACAAATTTTAAATATTATAATATTGTTGTACTGTAATGTCTCTTCAGGAATTCTATTTCAGGACTTTTTTCTTTCCATTTCATTTTGTATTGTGTTATTTTCTCTGTAGTTGCCAGGACATCTAGTTCCTTTCTTAAGTAATCATTTCTAATTCAACCTGTTCTTATGCATCCTTTCTCCTGTCATAAAAATTTCATTTCTGAAGCTTGTATTGGTTAATTCCTTTTTCCTTGTGCCCAGCATTATGATCATTACTGTCATTATCTCATAAAACTTTCCTTAATCTGCAGTAACAGATTTTTTTTTTATGGTTGTAATTTTTTTCTTGGGGGTTGTGTGATTGGATGTAGTATCCATCTGTCTTCCTTTCAAAATTCTAAGACAAGTCACTGTGGGATAATATCTACGTTTTAGTTGACTAAACAGTCCATTCGCGATTTGCTAAGTGATGCAAAGCTGACCTTTTCACTATAAATAACCCCTGCTGCTTTTTTCCTCTTTGACATGATGTATTTATCTATCTGCTAATCTTCATCGGTAGGAACATTGTAATGTACCCCATTAATCATTTCTCTCACAAAATTCTTTTAACAATTCAGTATCAGAACAATTCAGCTGACAAGAAACAGGATCTGAATTGAAATATTTCTTGAATTAGTTACCTGCAATAAGGTACATTTTTCTTTCCATATTATCAAAGCTTTGTAATATAGTTATTGTATGGGAAATTAATAATCCGCATTCAATGAAATCATTGATCAAAATTGTGTAATAAAATATGAAATCGAGCAAATGTGAAGGGAAGTTAGAAAAAAAAAAAAACCTATATGAAATTTTGGAACACTTGAATGAACAAAGTGAACAAAGACTGAACAAAGTATGGACTGCACCACATATAATCTTATATTATAAAAACGTTATTCTGTCTGTCATAAGACTAAGTTTTTCCAATTTTGTGACAAAACTATAAGAGATAGATTGATCATGCAAATGGATAAAATTTAGATCTTTTTAAGACAAACAAAATGCTACAAAAATCTTTAGAAAAAATGTTTTGGTTTCCAAGACAGCGCCTATTAGAGGGTGAAATTTTGACTTTTTTTCAGTTTAAGAAGAGGGTTAAGAACATTAAATTAAAAGTCAAAAGCACGAAATTCTGTTTTTACACTTTTAATCCTCAATATGAA
>JAFIDM010080717.1:0-12640 GCA_023159025.1 Thereuonema tuberculata | reverse complement strand
AGCCATTCACCGCCTTGTGTTGCAGGGGGACAAGTGCCTTAACAGCCAGGGCCAATACTTCTGACATACCGGTACTGGTTTCTGTTCCTAGGCCTCCAGCTCGTTTCTTTTTGAATGCCCCTTATAATTTACATTAACCCTCAGTTCGCACATCTTTCCTCTCGAAACAATGGTCATGTGTAATATTGTGTAGGGTGACATTTTTTGCACAGTATCTAAACACAATATGAAATGGCCTTCATATTGTGAGAGTTTATTAATACTGTTTATCAATTTTTCTTTCTTACTAACGCCAAACAGTTTCTTCTTGCCAATGGCAACAAAGTAATAATAGTCTTATCTTATTATGTTTTCAAACCCAACGATGTTTGTGGTTCACCTTTTTCCCACTAGCAATTTTTCCGTGTATTTAGGAATGAGTAAATTGACAATACCCTCTCCGTTCGGCGTGTTTTATATTACTTGGTTCAAACCGAGAAGGTTACACAGTTCGTTATTTTCTTTTGACGAAATGCAGTCGGCAAAACATTATCACTTTGCGTCGATTTTTCACTTTCGTACTTGCTTCTAGACAGATATGCTGTAATTGCTCTCCCCAACGAAACAAAATTCTACTTATTGGAATTCGTCTGATTTGTTTGATCGGAGTGGCCCTGGTCATACCTGTCGAACTTTCGCCTGCGTGGGTCAATTCCTCTTTGGGTCTGTGACTTGATGAGGTGGGAAACCATGGATTCTATTACTCCCTCGTCTGAACGATCCCAAATGCACTGAATCTTGACACACAAATATATCCTAAGTTCGCACTGACGTAGGGGACGGTTGTGGTATCCTTCTCGGTCCCCATTTTCAGCTGGCTGTAAAATATGACTCGGCGCTGGAGTCACCAACTGGCCGACCGCATCTGATAACTTGCTCGTACCGACTGGCGGGTAAAATCCATCATCATAGATGTTCGTCTAAAGATTATTATTTTTGAAAATGTCGTCGCGGATCTCCGCCCCACAATGGGACAGAGTCCGGACGGAGACCGCTCGTCCGCCGCTCCCAACTCCGACCGATCCCGTTGACTAACACATCTCAACTCCTCTTTGTTAACTGTGTGGAGATCTCTCTACGCTCCTTTCCCGCCAAAATTAAAGTTTCGGTTTTGCCTTAACCAATAAACACTACACAACCAATCACATGACCTGAATCACCCTTCAATACTGTGTATCCAGAATGATTTCCTGGTTATCACGAGAACTAAAGCTTGGTGATAAATCACGTGATCACTTACACAAAAATCCACAGTTTCTCATATCATTGTCATAGAAATTTTGTCATCTTTCATTCTGACAATTAACGGTTCTTGTGACATTATAATGCGGCAGGCAATAAGATTTAAAAGATCCTGAAGTTTCCTTTCTGCAAGAGATTCGATGACTAATAGACACTCTGCATAACACATTTTCTTGGCATTTAAAATTCTCTTGTAAGAAGGATATATATATCCGCATTCAAATCTTTTGCGCCTTGTCTCATTACTTTATACTGGTGTGCAGTCAGATCAGCCTCCAGAAAAATTGCTAATGCTTCATCATCATTAAAACTTCTCATTACAGAGCTGCTGGTTGATGCAATCGTCCAAGATCTTCGTATCTTTAAAGGTCTTATTGGTGATTTTTCCATTTCTTCTAACAGCTTGGCGTGTTCTACGTTACCAGATTCGCGATGTTTCATTTTCGCTGCGAAAGCTAAACTTTCCACACTTTCTGCTGACTTCCTTATGGTTTCAGTTTTTCTGCGCTTAGACCTAGTACTGCTCTCTCCAAAGTTGGTTTGTGGTCTTCCTCTTTTCCCAAGTGGAGTTTTCACAACATTCACATCACACACAAACTCCCTATCCAACCATTCTTCATTGTTTTTCAAAAACCTGTCGATGATTCTATTTGACTTATCAAGTCTGCGAAATAATTCACTACAAAACCGAGATGCTTGTTTTTCTAATAATTTAAATTTATCATGTGAGGCTTGTATGTCAACTTTTGTTGCAATATGTTTAACTAAAGAGTTTTTTTTGTATTTGACGACCGCCCTTTTCTTCCTGCAAATTATGAAATAACTCTCTCCGTGTACAACGGTATTCCATTCTGAAACGAAAATAAAGTATAAAACTATGTGATTTGTAATATATCTTCTTATTGTTATTATTTAACTCTAAATAATCATATTTTTGCCCCTAAGAAAATTATTTGATATTATTAATATATAAGTACATTTAATAAATCGGCAATTTGTACTTATACAAGCAAATATGTTTATTTAAATAATAACAAATGGAACTGTATGAGCAATTTATTTCTTTGTATTTCAAAGTAGACAAGCTAGAGAACATGTTAAGTGAAAATATAACCTTGGGCAACATCAGGCATTTTTTGTAGGCCTCTTTGAAAATTAAATTTATGCGGTTGCCAAATAAGATTACATAACATAAGAAAAAGCGTTCTCAGACTATCATGTTATCACATAAATTAACAAATATTATGTTTTCAGAATACCAAAATATACCTGTGGGGCGCCCCCCCCTAGGGGGGCGTGATAAAACTAAAGGGGGGGCGCGAGTATATCAAGAAAAAAATATTATTAAAAAAATTGGTTTGGAGGTTGTTTTTTTTTTGGTTGAACAGATAGGATTGGAGGTAGTTTTTTTTTTTTTTGGTTGAACAGATTTAAAAAATTATTGTGGGATGGGGGGCGCGATGAGAATTGTGATTGAAAATTAGGTCGCAAGTACTAAAAGGTTGAGAAATACTGTTGTACAGAATTAATATTAACATTTATCTTTAAATCAACAAATGGAGTATAAAAAAAAAAACACTTGAAATACAGGTCAAAAACGCTCGATCACAACAACACAAACTATGCAACTCCAACCACTCACTTTCTTTTAATAAAAGTAGATCAGCTATGAGGATAGAAGTTTTATGACCACCAGGCATTCTGGAACAAAATGGCACATTGTAAACATAGTAAAAAGGAACTTGAAAAATTTTTTTTTTCGCCAGATTTTCAGGCATTTCGAAACACTGTGCAGCGCCTGAATCATCGTTATCAACCATCAGACGTGCGACCCGCACACGAGTGTCCACCATGACCATTCACAGACGGCTGAGAGAGTGACATCTACGCTCGTACCGACCGCTACGCCACCTGCCACTCCGTCTGCACACCGTCGGCCCAGATTATAGTGGTGCTTGGCTCGATCCGGTTGGAATGATGATGACTGGGGACGTATAGTGTTTAGCGACGAATCCCGCTTCCAACTGTGTCCTGACGATCGTAGCAGACATGTCTGGAGACGCCCATGGCAGCGTGCCGATCCTGCTTTCACTATTGCACGCCACACAGGCCCTCAACCAGGAGTTATGGTCTGGGGTGCCATTTCCCTTGATAGCTGGATCCCTTTGGTCGTCATTAGCGGCACACTTACAGCACAGCGGTACGTCGACGACATTCTGAGATCTGTTTTGTTACCCTTCCTTTTGCAGTACCCTGGCATTATTTTTCAGCAAGATAATGCTAGACCACATACGGCACGTGTTGCTTTGACCTGTCTTGCAGCTTGTGAAACACTTCCTTGGCCAGCCAGATCCCCAGATCTCTTTCCAATCGAGCATGTCTGGGATATGATGGGAAGGCGACTGCATCCACCAGGGAATGTGGATGACCTGGCCCGACAATTGGAGCAACTTTGGCAAGAAATACCGCAGGAGACCATCAGGGGGCTTTTTCACTCTATGCCACGTCGTGTGGCAGCTTGCATTCAGGGTAGAGGTGGGTAAACATCTTAATGAGCTCATTACTTTGTAACTCTGTAACTCTATCATTCAATTTGTCTGAAATTTTAATCATTTTCTATTCTGTACATAATCTTCCTTTCACCAATTTTTGTCTCCATCGGACAACTCCTTCTAGGTGCGTCGTTTTTTTTTTGTTAATGAGTGTATATAGTCGTATATGCCTTACCCTGGATTTTCAGACGAAGAAAATAAAATATAAAAAACAATTATAAATATCCAATACAAATATCCTTCGAACATGAAGAGCTGCATCTAATACAGTGCAGAAATGAGTGGCAATAAATCTTGAAATTCATTTTAATGCATAAAATACATCGCACTTTTATGTATTATTTGCTCATGGCTTTCTCAATTAAGTCCAATGAGATGGATGTGAATAAAGATATCACATCTAATGAGAAAAAGCTATATCCAACCTTCATTCTAATATTTCTTATTTATTTGACAAATTCATATGAATTGTTAACTGCACGATGACTTTTTACATTCAATGGGGATGTTTAAGGTCTCTGGGTCGAGGCTGGAAAAGTCACGTGACGTAGGTGTGTCACTTCTAAAAACATGGCTAAGATTATCGAAAAACCTCTGTATATTAAAGATGTCTCAACTTTAAATATATTGAATTATCGGCATACAATTAAGGAGGCGTATGGAAATAATGTAGATACATTATTTCTAGATGAAAGGAATAGAACAAATTTCTCTTTAAATATATTTATGCCTTTCATCTAGAAATAACGTATCTACATTATTTCTATACGCCTCCTTAATTGTATGCCGATAATTCAATATATTTAAAGTTGAGAAATCTTTTATATACAGAGGTTTTTCGGTAATCTTAGCATGTTTTTAGAAGTGACACACCTATGTCACGTGACTTTTCCAGCCTCGACCCAGAGACCTTAAACATCCCCATTCCAACATGTTGATATGTTATTATTATTGAGCACATCATACCTAAAAGTGCGATGTATTATATGCATCAAAATGAATTTCGAGATTTATTTCCACTCATTTCTGCACTGTATTAGATTCAGCTCTTCATGTTCGAAGGGGGGGTGGAGGGAGGTTGGAGGAACAGTTTGTTTGTTATTTTCCTAATAACTCTTTCCCCTCTGACCTCCGCTTCTTCTGAAATTGGGAAACACTGCCTTCTCCCCATTTTTATGGCGTATTTTAGGTACATCCATTATTAAAGCTCCACAACAGACTTAAAACACTGAACTAACGCCAAACAGCATCACACAATAACCTCCACGACGTCCAATTAACCACAAAACCAATCACATGGCGCTTGGAACATAGCCCGGATTTTGATACACAGCAGGTGCACTTAGACCCAGGCGCATTCTTGTGGCTAAAGTTTGAGCTACTTCCAGACTTAATATCACCTAGCCCGGCTTTTACCGCACTGGCATAGACACATAGCCCATATTTTAGCAATAAAATGGAAATCGATTGTTGTGGCACTTAGCCCGGCTTTTATTTTCAGTCTACAACTATATTCTTTAAATGGCCCCACAACCAGAAACCGCAGGGATTCAGGTTTGAAGAAGGTGATGACCAGACAATAGGAAATGATCGACTAATCACCCGACGATCGGTAAAATGTTTGTTAAGTTAGTGATAAAATATTGGTGAAAGAAAAGGGCAATATTGAACTAACTGGCATGCTGCCCAAATCTCAAGAAAACTGTGTTAAGTGACAGTGTGTGAACAGTAAAGAATATCGTGACAACACGACTATCCTTATTGTTCGTAAATAATGGCATAACGATGGGGAAACAATACTATGTGATGAAGTGCTTCCGTTTTGTTGTGTTGCCTAGGCGAAATACGGAAGAATAACGATAGGAGCGAAGGCTGAGGACTACGACGTCTAAAAGAAAATAGGGTTATCTCGCCAATCGGCAAAAGGATAAAATATGAGAACCGGGCGTTTGCAAGATTTAATAAGATAAGTCGAGCAACTCTAATCTTAGTGATAAAGTGGAATATGATATTTCAAGGTTCCAGATGGATTCTGAAATTAATGTATATATTCTGAGTTTCTCATTCGTAGATATCCGATAGGGTTAATTTGGAGTCAAGGATGTTTGTGCACATTGGAACATCGACCGCCATATTTTTGGATTCTTTCAGGTGCCGATCTTAATGCATATGTTTATAAAAGCCAAGATTTAACTAGGAGGATATATTCCCTGTAGGCAAATATTTTTTCTTGGAAAAAGAAGATGTCCAGTAAGTGACTTTTATTACACCCAAAGACTAGATCGCCACAGATAACACAAGATACTACATAGATATAGCTTAGTGCAAGACGAGGATACAAGTCGTCGATTAAAGAAAGAACTTGAATAATTTGATTTCTGAATCTAGAGAAGAGTCAAATATACAATAATATTTGTAAGGGCATTGATAGACTGTTATACTGATGTGAACTGTTATTTAATTAGAAGAAGCAAATCGGATATTATTATGATTTGCAAGAACTAGTTAACTTCGAGGTCAAAACACTTTAACTAGGTTTATCTGGCGAACACATTTATCTTATGTGAACCGAAGTGTAGTTCAGCAACTTATTGAAATACAAATTTATCTTGTTAAGAGTCATGGACTTATTTGAGTTTGTTTTCTTCCGTAAACGTTAGATACGCTTAAATATTTTTAATCCTAGATAATATACTCTGCTTCATACATAATATTTATTTTCTCCAATGTTGTCGCAAAAATATTGCATGGCGAGTCAATATGTGGGGGCATACCTTCTTGAATAAAAGTTGTAGACGCAAGGCATTATCGCTTTTGAAGTTATGGTACGATAAAATTCCGGAGCATATTATGATATCTTGGGGCCATCGCAGAAAATGTGACAGGGCTATTAGGAGCAAGAATTTTTTTCCAGGCAGACGCCTAAATCATCATATATTTATTGCAATAGATTTATGCATCACAGAAAAGGGTAAATTTGAGCTAGAGGCAAATTGTCCAAAAGTGTTCCAACATCAGAAGAGAAAATTTAATTCTTGATCCAGGAATAAGTAGTAGAACAATAACATGAACAGAAGAGATTTTATAAACACAAATGTTTGGATGATACCTCCATTAGCTGCTGTTTCCTTGTATCCAAGGGGCTATTTACCTCAGATTTCCTTTTAAGGTTGCAGTTCTGTCATTCTGTACTATTAACTTAAAATGTAGAAAATGTTATTAATTGACGAAGCTTCATTTTTCCGAAATGTGGTATTATGAATGTTCGTAAAGCGCATTTATGGATACAGGATTACACCTCATGGAATCGTCTAAAAAAAACCCTAACAGTTGCTTTCTTAAAATATGTGGGCTGACTTTTAGGGTGATCGGACAATTGGTCTCTACTTCCTCTATTCTTTGTTAAATGGCAAAGAGCACCTTTATTTCCTTCAAAAACATCTAGCCAAGAAGACATTAATTTTTAAACAAAAAGGCAACTATAATTATTTTGAAGAAACCAAAAAGAGACAAGAAAACAGAAAAACAGCACATGAATCAAATAGAAATTGTCTTTCCGATTCAATTATTAGGAGAGGAGTTGGGTACGATCGTTTCGTCCTTCTACGGACTCATCAGCCCAACCCTGCCTCTCCCGATAAAAAGAATCGGAAAGGCAATATCCTATTGCTCAGAGCCACCGCCAATCTGGAAGTGACCCCCAACCAAAGAAAAACAAGAAAAATAAATTGTTGTGCCTTACAACATCAAGCAAATCCTTTCCTACGACTCGTAGGGATGAAAGGACTTTAATAATAATAAACGGCCGTACCCAACTTCTCTCCTAATAATTGAATCGGAAAGGCAATTTCTATTTGATTCAGGTGCTGTTCTTTTGTTTTCTGGTCTCTTTTTGGTTTCTTCAATTCATCTCATAGCACGTTAAACTTTGGCTTTTTTTGCCTTATTTTCTCAAATAATTTTTTTATTATTATAAAAATGTTATCAAAGAGTAAATTGTAATTTGTAAAGTGCATTAATGTTATCAATAAATAAAGAGTACGTTACGTCTATTTCTATTAATAATAAATTAGGAAATGACAGATTTGTCATTCTGAGGATAGTTATATTCAGTAGTTCGCTGACTGAGACATTGGTCTTTTTTTTATAAAATAAGCTTAAAAGCGCTTCATCAATAAACTTTTGGAATAAATAAATAATTTTAAAAAAACCACAATTCATTCCGACAACATCAACTATTGCTTAAATAATTGAAGTAGTTCTTACTCCGTTATTTATTTCTTAAAATTGTCTCTGATGTTTTTCTCTTTATTCATTTCATGAATGATACGTCACATTGCAAGAATGTCATATCTATTAAGAAAATCATAAATTTTTTAGTTGAATGTAATAGGATGAGTAGTGGGAGAGTTGATTCTTTTTTCTGTTTGATTAGATAGTAAAAGTAATTTATTATTTACGAAGTTACGAAAGGGTTTTGCTATAGAGTTGCATGACTGTTTCTGTCATTCAATTTCATAGAAGAAATTAAAATCGGAGATAATTTTGTTCCGTATTCAATTGAAGATGTTTGTCTCCATCTGTTCAGTGCAGTTTACAGTCATGTAATGATTAGCGTTTACTAGAAGAACGTCAGATGCAATAAAAGGATTTCTGAGATAGTAGGTGAAATTTGATTATAAACGTATAAATAATGGTAAATTTTCATCTTGATTTTCTCGTCAAAGAAAGCAAATCCAAGTTTAAAAAATACAGAGCTGAATCTAAATGTATAAACAACTGTGTACAAAGAATAATGTCTAAGATAACGTCAACTTTACTACTAAAGGAACTTCTTTATTAATCAATGTAATTACTCCTGATATTCTACAATCTTACAATTATAAGATAATTGTAAGAATAAAAAAAAGGTAGGAAAACATTAATTAAAAAAAAAAAAAAAACATTAATTACAAATATCTTAAATAATTATGACGTTTCTTAAAGTTTAAGTAGCATATTCGAAATAAACAAGCGATTTAGAATGCTAATCACAAAAACAATACAAATACGTATTTAAGTGCTACATTTTAGTGAAAGTATTCCGCATTTGTCTTATCTGCATCAAATATGCTAAACTTTTGATAAACTATGTTGTGGCTCTTTTTATCATTAAGAATAAATACAAACTAGTTATTAAGAAACAAGGCTTAACGTGCAGATGAGAATGTTAAAGAAAAGGAAAATTACTTATCATCCACCAATAAAAACAAAACAAAAAAATTCGTGCCAAGAGCTTATCAACGAAGTGGAGTCTGAGACATCCGTTTCATCATTGTTATGAATCCTCAGCCAGACTTACCACTTCGATGACAAGCTTCGAAAGCATGAAAAATATGTGCAACCCATACTCGCCCCTGACTGTGGGTTCGGATTGTGGGTCGAGGCCTTACCCATCGAGCTATTGGGAAGCGTAACGAAATATAGAGAACACCAAACGAAAGTTCTGGGGCACATAGGCTACATGTCCGAAGAGAATGTGATCAAGAAAAAGTGATCTGGAAGGTATTGTTGTGTTCCTTCAATGCTTTAATGGGGTTATCTGATAAAATAAAAATGCCAGCTTTCATTCTTTTCTGATTGGTAAAGCATTAAAAAAAGCGTGATGATCAAGATTCGATCGGGGAAAAAAGCCCTCGCCATGGAGTCAAATATAAGCAACGAGCATTTCAGACATGAAGATTTTCTGGTAGAACTATCAGGCAAGTTCGTCAAAAAACAAACAAACAATAATCGTTTTAAACCTGCTCGAAAATATTTCTACATTAGTTTTGTTTACTGCAAACAAACCGTTAACTTGAAAGTAAAGATTGTCATGGCAACACGCAATTAGTTTTGTTTTCACTGCAAGTATTAGAGGAAGGTGACCATATTTCGGATACCATTTTGTTTTTAATGTAAAGAATTTAAAATATTGAAGTTTTGGTTAAGAATTTTACTTTGTTTTCTTCTAGAAATAACATAATTTTAGATCCCGAACTAATAAATATCCATTATAAAAAATAGATAGTGTAATTATTTTTTTTGCAAAACATTGCTGTTTTGTTGTGAAGCAAATGGGATCTTAATTTCGGATATATAAGAATTTCAGGGTAATAATTATGATAATATAATTAAATGAAACATACAATGCAAATACAGTAAGTTATTTATTTGAGTAATGACTTTATGACATTCTAATAAAATTAACGACATTACACATTAAAAATAACGAAAGGAATACAAAAATAAAAATATCAAAAGGATTCTTCAAGGGCCACTTTGTACGGAGACCCAGTGTTTTTTCGCTGCGTTCTCACAGTCAACGTTTCTTGACCTTAAAAAAATTGAAAAACGTTAAAACGATTTTTCAAATCAAATAAAAACACAAATTCCAATCAAAACAAAACCTATTTTCTTGTTGCACCATTGACTATCCGAAATTAGGACGTTACGACAAATATTTTTGAATCAACATTTGAAACTAACCTTAAAATCATACACAACGATGCGACTTGTCACTTAAACTACATTTTACGAACTTCATTATACACTTTAAAACAAATTATTAGAACTTACCACTTGGGCTCCAGCTGTGTTCGAAGTTGACGTCTTCAAAAAGTCACTTTTTGGAATATTTTTAAAGTATTTAGTGTTGCGTACATGCAGATCGAAGGCTCACGGCGACAAGACAGATTACATATGACGGCCAGAGCTTCCGCTCATGGTAGACACTAATGCAATCTTCTGACCGGTATACGATTTAACACGCTATCCGAAATTAAGGCACCATCCGAAATATGGTCACTTTCCTCTACTAACGTAGACAGCAGTCTAAACTTGTTTCTGCTTAAGTTTTTTCTTAAATCCATATCTTAAATCTTGATATCGAATTTTGATTCAGAGGAAAACTATGTAATATTAATAATATATAGAATACAACTTAGTCTTTGCTAATTCTTAAAGGCAAACTATCTCGAATTGTAAACAATAATAGCTAGCTTTAAATATTTCTTAAACTTAAGTTTTGTCCATTTTCTAGATATGGAAGTCTTAAGCTATAAAAAATTAAATAATAATCCATTTATTCATGATTTTGATTTTCAGAATGATTTAAAGTAAATAGATTATATGTGAACCATCATAAGTTACTTCGAAACCTAGATTATTTCTTTTCATCTTTGAATCTTGTACTTGAAAAGCTGTGCTGAATGGTGTAGCGGATCAAATCGTTATATTAAATATTTTAAAGGTTTTTATTCAATATTATTGTAAATAATATGTACAAAGTATATAATTTATAATATTATATAGTTTTCTAAAAGGCAGCCCACCAAAAAAATAATGAAGTTTTTTGGTACTTTAAAAAGTTTAAAAATGTTTTTTGAAAGTACGGTGCATGATTTTTCTTTATTGTTTTGGTTGTCTTGTGTTGCTGAACATTTATTCTCATATTTATAGAGTATTAATAGTAAAACTAATTCATAAAGAAACTTTTTCTATTGGAAAACTTCTGTGCTTCATTATCTATTTTAAAAAACCATCCCTATTTTAACTCAAAAACCACTGAAAAGTATCAATTGGAACAAAAAAAAAAGAGAGAGAGCCAAGAAAGAAAGAAATATTTCCTTAAGGTTTTTGTAATTGGCTAGACAAAGTCCTTGGAAATACAGGACGAAATATTGCCGGAAAGATGATTAAAGTTTGTGGTATTTTAGAAGATATTTATTTTATGGTATTTATAAGAAGATGTAATTTACTTATCCATTGAGATTAGGTGATGAAGAATATGCAGTTCAAGAATTTGGCAACGTTTAATAAAATGGTTAAGATTAAGAAGACGAATTACGATTGTAGGTATTGAAAAGGTTTATTATCTTCGCGCTTTCAGAGATAGAGAAATCAAGGGAGGAAAGAAGAATTTTAACATCTCATTGAAAGTCAATGGGAAGAGTTTCAACTTAGGAATCTGGTTAAATTTTGACGATTTTATTAATAAGACTTTTCAAAAATAAAGACTGGAAATTTCAATTAAAGACATTGGGAAGATTAAGTTAAATTAAAAGACATTGGGAAGTTTAAATTAAGAAATTAAAAATATTAAAAATCTTGAATTTTCAAACAATAGTATTTGATTGTATTAATTGAACGTGTTTGAATTCACGTTTCTTTTGTTGTAATTTTTAAATTCTTGGATTGTTTTAATATGTAGAATTTCAAGAAAGAGAGATATCATTCTCTTTTCCTTAAGGTTTTTGTACTTGGCTAGACGAAGTCCTTGGAAAAACAGGACGAAATATTGCCGGAAAGATGATTAAAGTTTGTGGTATTTAAGAAGATATTGATTAATTTTACGGTATTTATAAGAAGATGTAAGTTGTTCATTTATTTATTTATTTATTTTCCTTTTTCTTTCAGTTTTGGATAAAATACCAATTTTTACATTATTTTTTTTTTTGTTGCTTAATAGCTAATAACTTATTTCTGATGTAATAACTTTTTTTAGTAAATGTGAGATCTAATTTTATAGCTTTAGTAGCAATGTAATTTCGAAATTTTAACAAATTTATTTCAAGTTACGTTTGAATGTAAATTTTTTAATTGATATTATTTGTTTCACCTTTTTATTGTAGAATACAAAATAATATAAAAGAAATTCAGAGAATAAACAACGAAAAAATTACTTGTTTTAAATTAAGAATGTAATTTCGACTGAATTACTGTTGAAAATTTGTATTATATCATTCCTGAATACTAAAATATACAGGTGTCTACAAATGATTGGAGTG
>JAFIDM010080716.1:0-12642 GCA_023159025.1 Thereuonema tuberculata | reverse complement strand
TAAATGACCATGAAATTACTAATTGTACAATTAAATAGATGATATTGGTTTACAGTTGTAAAAGTAATAAATACTTGAATATACTGTGAATGTTTTTTAGAAAAACGTATTCAGAATTCTGTTAATTTGAATTTTTTGTGATGGCTTCAAGAATTGAAAGATCAGTTGATGTTTGAAATAAAACTATAAATACTCTCAACACATGTTGTAGGGACAGCAAGTGGCTTACTTTTGATTTTCAACAATTTTTAATGAGTTTCGATTTTTCAACAATGAAAATTAATCTGCTTTCAATATTACAATAGAATTCCTGAAGTGATTATTAAAGCTTTAGAGAAAATATTTTTCCAGAGGGTTTCAAATCGCTGCGTAGTAGGCAGCGCGATATTTTCTATTTGAGCATGATGTCACATGGATTGCAACTTGGAAATTCTCTTTCTTTTTCTCTTTTTTTTCAAATAATGAAAAGACTGCTTCAGTATAATAACCGAAACAATATGTGAAATAATAAATTTATAAGCAGTCTCACACTAAAATAAATCAAAAAAATAAATCGAAAAAAGCAACTTTTCAAAGATAATAGAAATTACACTGGTATTTTTTTTTCATCAAATATTACAAAATAAAATTGACTTCGTTTTCAATTAAGAACAATGAAAATTAAGAAATGAAATGCTAGCAAAGAAATTGGAAAAAAAAAGAAGCTAATGAAATTCTTTTGTTTTTTTTTTTTGTTATTTTATATAAATGATATTTTACGTGTATTGTAATAACTCGTTAATATAAATGGTGAAAAGAACTTCCATAAACAAACATTAAAATTATGTTAACATTTATAACAAAGAATTCACTGCTTTTCTTAGTTAGACTTTTCTTTTCGGAAGATATTTGATCTTCTTCTGTCGTTTATAAAATAGAGAAACTGAAAAATTCTCTTTTAAAAATAGAAGGTAAAAAAATGTGTAGCTTTCTATATCTGTAGATTTTAAAAAATTTAAAATCATCGACAAATTTCATAAAGAACTTCTAAGAAATTGTTTTAAAAATTAAATGAATTTCATTTACAAATCTAAATATTTCCAAAGATTGTAATATTCAGTAGTATAATATAATCTTCAAAAAAGAATAACTGAGTCAACTTTAAAATATGTTACATCACTATTTATAAATTACTAGCAGCAAAGCCTGTCGGACGACAGGCATAAAAAAAATCTGAAAAATCATTTTATTATCAACTATCAAATATAAAGTAAATGTAATCTAAATACTGCGGTAACATTTGAATTAAGCTTCTACGGTAAAAATGGTTTTGAGTTTCAAAATCAGAGTAAAAAACTGAGTAAGAATGCCAAATTTCATTAAAATCGTTACGCTTTCCGTCAATTTCAATCGACGACAATTTATTTGGGCGCGATGTTTTTCCACGGGCATGACGTCATGCGTGACGTATTCCAACGCTGCGATATGATTGGGATTCTATCGAGTTGATTGTTGCAGTTTAAAATTGCAAATACCGAGGTTTAAAATTGCAAATCCAACGCTCTGTAAAATTCTACCGCAATAAATTAATGCATTTACATATAAACTTTCTTTCTGCGTGAAGGAATTTCAGAAATATATGTAATTGTGTCTGTAATCGCTGTCCGTGAATTTCAATCGACAGCAATTTATTTGGGCGCCATGTTTTTCGATGGGCATGAAGTCATGCGTGACGTGTTCCAACGCTGCGGTATGATTGGGATTCTATCGAGTTACGGACAGACAGACAGACAGACAGACGAACTTAGCTAATTATATAGGGTAGATAACGGTTGCTTTTTTCTCATGAGGAAATTTATTATTTTCTTTTGCTGTATTTAATCTTTAAATAAAGTAATTGCCTTAATTAAAGACTTATTAATGAGAAAAGAATGTTTTCACTTAACTTTTTTTTAAAATAAACAATTAATAACTGAAAATATCACATTTGAATTTATAGAATATCCCTGATTTATTTGGAGCCTTCTTAGACTACGAACAATGAGATTAAGATGTATTTTCTTTCCGTTAGGAGCGTAGTAAAAGTGGGCTTACCATATGTCCGGGATTAACCTGGACAGTCCTGAAAAAAAGACCTGAAAAAATATGCTAATGTCCTTGGTTGGACCAAAAAAAATATGGTAAACCTATTTAAGGCAGAAGGTGGCATGAGGGATATAAGGGATGGAGGTGTAGTGAGAGGGTTTGGCAGTATCATATCCCACTCCTCCTTCAGGACCGAACTATAAATTGTAATTGAAAATAGAATTGCAAATCTTTGAATTCTTTAAAATAATTCCAGACCATGAAGAAGTATATATCATTTCATTGTAAGCGATAGTAATGTATTTATATAACTACTCTTATCCATGCTGATATAATAAGTCCATTCACAATATTCAAAAAACTACTGTTCGGTTTTGTTTACGAGAGCCTTCAATGCTTTTGCAGGTCGCCTTCGATTTCATCAAAATTGGGGTTGTTTACTTATTATCTGAGTTAGTTTACCGGTAGCTGCGTTCTATTTGCGCTTTTCAGGAAGGAATTATGAAAAGAATAAATACTATTGCTGAAATGCTCCTCCTTTATTTTTTCTTAAAGCGAAAATGTCCGGAAGAATTTCTTAGGAAAGTGCCGATCTCAGCGTATCACCCCTCTGCGGAGTAAAATCGTCCGCCAGTCGTGGGTCTGCTTTTTGAAAACTAACAGTAACTGCAATTCAATTCTAAATGCTTATCGTCATTTCAGTTTATTACCTACAAATTACCATATATGTTAAATAGATTCAACATGACTTTCTAGTTTTCTTGTAATCAGTCTTATAATCAAAACTAGGCAGGAATAAACAAGTAATTCTCACGAATAACCCATTAGATTATTTTGCTACAACAAAGACTCAAAGTGTTAGAATTAATAAGATTTTGCGTGCATTGATCATTTTAATATATATATTATATATTAATATTGCATATATTGTAGTGATTTTTGTAGTTATTTTACAGTTTTTATCATAATTTTATCCTTTGTTGCAGTTTTTGCCAACAGCGGCGCTGTTGGAGACAATGTCATTTGCAGGACTTGTGAAATCTAGGAATTTCTCGGAAGCATTATGGGATTGTCATAGTCTTTATATTCGTAATTTTAATGTTACTTGATAAAAGGCACTCCGTTGGGTATCAGAAACTGTAGTCGTTGTAAATTAATTATTGTATTTAAATCAGTTGTATTTATTCAGGTGCATCGGCTTTCATTTGTGTGGTTATAAGTAGATTATTTTGCTACAACATAAACTCAGAAGTGTTTTGATCCATTTGTTGCTGTTCAAGTCCAGTGACCAAATGCCCAAAGAGTTAGAACTTAAAGACATGTGAGAATTTCCTCACTTGAAATCCTATTGGTGAATCAGCGTCATTTTAATGACAGGAGCTTTCACTGAGGTGGAATTTGCCAACGTTCACTGTGGATACAAATAATAGCTTCTACACTATCCCCATTTTATCTTTCCAATTCCGTTACGTAATGTCCTTAAAATCGATCTGTTTTCAGGCTTTTATTATTTAGTACGATTTTGGGCAACTATTATTATCATCAATTTTAAGCAATTTTGAATTAAACAACTATATCTATAATTTGTATATATATCATTTTTTTTTTCAATTTATAAAATCGTTGATACTCAAAGCAAATATTGTTTCACCGCTGCAGATTAAAAAATAGATGAAAATGAACATTTTACAGTTAGGAAAAGAATACTGAAGAGCGATGCTTCACGCCTGCATTTATTTATGATTTGTATTAGTGTTTGTTTTTTTTGTTTTGTTTTTTATTTTCAACTCAGCCAATTCTTCTGCTTGGACGTTTTTAAAATACCATCTAAAAATATTGATTATTATATTTATATTTTCAATTGAAACTAAGCAATTATTTTAAATATACCTTAAATCGTAATTGGGATCGTAAGAAAAGAAGTTTAATGTGTAAAGGAATTGTTGAAAATTAAGGAACATCTCCCATCATAAACTAAAGTAAACAAAAACTAATTCATGCTTCTAATTTTGTCATTGACGAGGAATCTAGAATAGCTATTTCACCATTAGTTTGGATCTTCAGCTACATTTTACGCTTCAATGGTAAGATCGGAGTGCATGAATATATTTTTTATAGTGCTTTATTTAGAATTTCAGGTCACTTTGTACGCTTGAGTTGAAGAAATTTATTAGGAATTCTGTTTTATATTCTTTTTTTTTATTTGTGTTTTGTTGGATCCCACAGCCGGGTGCGGGTTTTGGGTTCCATTGCCTTTCATGCACTCCGATCTTGTCATTGAGGGGAAATCTAGGTGAAAATATGGTGCAATAGCTATTCTAGATTCCCCGTCAATGACAAAATTAGAAGCATGATTTGGTTTTCGTCTACTTTAGTTCAAGATGGGAGATTTCCTTTTTTTTTGTAATCGAATAACACTTGGCATAAACAAAGAGTCTGATATAAATAACTGATTGCAATATCAAAGTAAATGGGCCGTTTATTCGGGACAAAAACTTCAGATCATTGTACTGTGTCATGCCGCCACTAGACTGGATACATGTGACGATACGAGTTGATATATAGTCGTAGAGATTTCTAATGCTATCCTGAGGAAAATCCACCCATAGCTGTTGCATCGCTTGCAGATCGTCCGTACCTGTTAGTGACGGAAGCTGCCGTCCCAGATGAGCCCACACATGTTCAATGGGCTACAAGTCTGGAGACCTGGCGGACCAAGGAAGGGTATATATCAGCATGGAGGTAGTCCAGAGAAATTGTGCTATATGGGGAGGGCATTATCTTGTCAGAAAATGAGCACAGCCTCTCCATTAAAGAAAGCACATGAGGCCGCAAAATCCCCTGGAACATCAAGTTCCCCTGTTCGCGATTGTAGGAGATTATGAACGCTACCTATCCTGGAGGTGTGTTGCTCCACAATGAAGTCCCGATTTGTGCTCTGCACAAGTGCTTCTCTATATTCGAACACCATGGTTATCTGTTTCTTGACAAACCCTGGGTTCGTCACTAAACGCGATTTGTAGCCAGTCCACAGCCGGCCACGTCCCCCTCCCACTATGCTGAGAGATCAATGATGCAGTGGCTGGAATATTCACTATTTAGAACTCTTTCAAAAATTTAGAAAATTTGTAAGGTTATTTTAAAGATACTTAAGATGGCGATTTTCCTTTTAAAACAAATCGGAATCACCTATTATGCATTTGATTAAACTTTTGAATAAGAATTTTAAAATATACTACAACTATTTTAACTGGGATTTTAATAGTAGAATAGGGAAACTAAATAGTGTATGTAATAACGATAATGAAACAGAAAAGTACGAAAGAAATTCAAAAGATAAGATTGTGAACAAGTCTAGAGATATATTGATAAATTGGGCTAGAGAATATAATTTAGAAATTTTAAATGGAAATAAGGAAAATAATGTAGAGGGAAATTGGACATTTATAGGAAGCCAAGGGTGCTCAGTAATAGATCTAAAATTTGTTAATGAAAAAATGTTAGAAAAATATTTTATTTTTGAAATATTAGAAACAGAAATTTCAGACCATATGGCGATAATAATAAAAAATACAAAATCACAACCTGAAAAAAGAAAAGAAATTAATAAAATAAATAAATTAGATATATATTTCAATAAAGAAAATGGGGAGTTATACAAATCTGTAATAACGAATTATATGGAAAGATTAGGACAAAATGAAGATGTAAACGAGATGTACAAGAATTTTAAAGACACATTAGAAAAAGGAATAACTAAAACTAAAGAAAAAGAAAACAAAACAAGAGAAGGAAACAGAAACATAAGCTGGTTTGACAATGAATGTAAGGAAAAAAAAAGAAAGTAAAAAGTAGTCTTAGAAATTTTAGAAAATATAATGAAGATAGATTGAGATTAGAATATCTAGAAGATAAAAGAATATATAGAAATACCTGTAAAGAAAAAAAATTAAGATACAACGAAGAACTAACAAATAAATTTATAGGAATAAAAACGGGAATAGAATTTTGGGAGTTAATTAAAAAGTCCAGAAATAGGTCGATATTTACAAATTATCTCGATTATATGGAAAAAGAGGAAATGGAAGAACATTTTCTTAAATTACTGGAGGGCTCCTGGACAAAAAAAATATAAAGTGGGTAGTAGAAGAGAAAGAAATGTATGAAAGGGTAGAAACGATTAGCAGAGAAATAGAGAATAATCCCCTTGATGATGAAATAGAGAAAATTGAATTAAATCTAGTAGTAAAAAAATTAAAAAAAGACAAATCACCAGGCCCAGATGGAATTAGAAATGAATGGATAAACAATGCATCTAATGACTTAATAGAATGGATGTTAAATTGGTATAAAAAGATATGGGAAATAGAAAAAATTCCAGAGAGCTGGAGAAATGGAAAAATAATACCTTTGTATTAAAAAGGAATTAAAAGTGAACCAAAAAACTATAGAGGCATCAGGCTCCAAAATAATCCTTTAAAATTTATACAGAAATTTTAAAAAATAGATTGGAGAAATGGTTTGAAAATAATAACATAATTGTAGAAAATCAGGCAGGCTTTAGAAAAAATTAATCAACACAAGATAACATATTTATTTTAAATGCTCTTATAGACTTAAAATTAATGGTTAAAAGGAAAAAACTTTTTGCAATGTTTATTGACTTTAAAACTGCCTTCGACAGTGTAGATAGGAATATATTAATAAAAGTACTAGTCAAAGTAGGGATAAAAGGAAAAATGCTAAGAGTGATAAAAAATATATATGAGGATACTAGAATAAATGTTGGAAATAATATAGGAGGGAGGGAAATATTTATTACAAAAGGAGTAAGACAAGGATGTAGTATGAGTCCCATTCTATTTTCAGTGATAATAAATAACTTAGAATTAAAATTAAGAGAGGAAGGATGGGGGGGGGGGTATAAAATTTAAAAATGAGCGAGTATTTAGTCTTATGTATGCAGATGATATGCAGTAATATTCGCTGAAACACAAGTAGAACTTAATCGAATGATTAAAGTTTTACAAGAATTTGTAAACGAATACTGTCTAAACATTAATCTAGAGAAAACGAAAATTATTATTTTTAGAAATGAGGGAAAGAAAGCAAAATCAGAAAAATGGATGTGGAAAAATGAAGAGATCGAAGTGACAAATAAATATCAATATATAGGAAAATGGTTCCCTCACAAAATAGCAATAATGTAAATATAAAATATAGAAAGGAAAAAGGAATAATAGCAACTTGGGAATTAATAAAATTAATCAAAAGAGCAAAATTAAATGATTGGAAAAAAATAAAATACATGTTTAACAGTATGGTTAAAAGTGTCATTTGTTATGGAATGGAAATAGATGGATGGAAAATTAAAAAGGAACTAGAAAACATACAATATTTATTTATTAAGTTATATTTTAATGTGGAAAAAGATACTCCAAATTATATTGTGGAAAATGAATTAGGATTATACCCATTAAGAATAGATTGTATTAAAAGGAGTATTGACTATGTAACAAAAATTGTGAAACTTAACGAAAATAGATTACCGAAGATAATTTTAGAGAACATGGTAGAAAATGCAAAGAAATGGAATAAATGTAATTATATAAAAGAGATTGAAAAAAAATATTTAATGAAGTAGGATTAGGGATAGAATTGGAAAGAATAATGGATGATAAATATTGGATGGAATGTAAAACAATAATTATTAAAAAACTGGTAAGAAATAAATATGCAATGTAATTACAATAAAATACAAAATTCGAAATATAATAACTACTATGGTAATTTAGATGTTCAAATTAAGGGGCCAGTTACTTATGTAAAAACATGATCCACTCCTATTGGAGAGAAATATACATTAAAATTAGATGTGGTAGTATTTGGAAATCGGGTAAATACTGGTTAACTAAAGAAGGAAGGAATTGTAGATTAGGATGTAATGGACTAGAAGATTGAAACCATATAATTTTTGAATGTGAAACAATGAAAGAAGAAAGAAAGGTGTTAGGAATTGAAAAAATCTCCCATAGGGGTGGATGGTGGATTACACAACTGAATCAAAACAGAATTAATAAGGAATTATGTAAATATATTAAGGTATTTTTAGAGAAAATAGAAAATAAAGAATAAATAAGAGGTGTAAATAAATTTATAGGGTAATATTGTTACTATTACTTATGTTGTTAATATTATACTGTAAAAAGGATATTATTATATTATTATTATATTATTATTATTTTTGTTAATAATCTTATTTGTAGTTATAAACATAAACAAAAATGAAATTGTATTACTAACAATGTAAAAGAAAAAAGATGGAAGATTCTAAACTTGTAAAGGGCTAACACCCAGATCAAGTATAATAAATTATTATTATTATTATTATAATATACTACAACAATAGAATAGAACAGGAAGTTATTATAAAGAATTAGAATTTCCTGAGTAAACTAATACTTCCAGATCATTTCTTAACGATATGGAATTTTATTCATGCAAACGTAAATAAGTTCTTGATTTTCCAGAGAAAAGCATTTTCTTAAAGTAGAAAATTGTAGGGAAGATTAATGAAGAAACCTTTTTTTTTTTCTAAGAACTGGAATCTTTATTACGACAACGAATCTTTCTCTACAGCCAAGGGCTTTTCTTCTTCTTTGCTTATCATTCTTATCCTCAGCTTTCGAAATTATTTCATAAAGGATCAAATTTTCGTTCGACAGTTATTGTAATTTTGTTCTAAAATATCTCAGTTATGACGAAATTATATATAAATCTTCCATATTCAACTCAAAACTACTGCTTTTCACCAATATTTCATGCTTTTTATCAAAGAATTTTTTCAAGGCTTATTAAAACATACAAAGAAAAGAAAAATCTTCTTTTCTCATACAACAAATACAAAATCATACATGAATCAAAACAATAAAACATATTAAATGAACGTGAAGTAATATAATCAAACAATACAAACGTATAAAACATATTGAATAAAATAATAATAATATAAACATATATAACAAATTGAATAATATATTCAATAAAAATAATAATACATAACCGACCTACATGAAATTCAGTAATTTTTTCAATTTTACATTGCTTTTCATAAACATTTTCAAAGTACCCAATGAAACCTCGTTCACTTTTAAAGATTTATCTTTGTTTATAAAATCACACCAATTAATGGAAAAAGTTCTAAAATGATTCTTTCTGATTCTTCCTTAAATTGTAATTTATTTATCATTTATTTATCATTTCTATTGTTTTGTAGAGCCATTTAAAAAAAGAGAGAATAAACAATAAAAGAGTTCACTCAAAATAAGATCAGAGTTCTTTATGTATAAACTTTGGATTATTTGTTTTAATGTAATTGATCAGAATTTAGAAATTCTTTCATGTGCAGATAAAAAGAAAAAATTCAAACTCTTAGACGAATTAGTAAACACTTATTTTAAAATTAAACACACATTTTAGAATATGTAAATTCCAAATGTTAATTGTGTAATTTTAAGAAAATAGTTCTAAGATAAAAGAAAATAGTATTAGTTTCTAAAAATTTTCTAATAGAAAACTTATAAAAGTTGGAAATTTTTAGAATTTTATTATATCTTTGTTTCAAGACTGAATAGAGTTTAGCATTCTATTTTGTTTTCCAATTCATTAAACTTTACATCCACGAAACAAAGTTTTAACTAAATCTTCCCAAACAGGAAGCAGTTCCTTAAAATATCTCCTTTTGTCTTACACCAAGCTTTTCTAGGTAATGTCTTTTGTTTTAAGTTATTCATGACCAACATTCTTAATCGGATCTTACGCCAAAACATCTATTGATTCGAGTAGAAAGCAAAGGTCGGACAAGACGTAAGGACTCATGCTATGGTAACTAAGATTGCCTTCCAATAATGATGCAGTTTAAGAAGAAAAGAAAAGTCATTGATTATCTATCATTCACAAAAAAATCACTGCACTAACATTTCTCTTTCAAAGAACTTTTTTTCTTTTATTGTAAAATACATTAACAAAACTAGAATTCACAATTCTAAAGACATTTATTTTAATATTTCAGTTTCAAAATCATTCTTTTGCTCTTCTTTTCTTTTGAAGTTACTTCGATTTTTTTTTCAGTGATTTTCAGCAAAAGATATTCTTAAACAAAATATCGAATATGTATGAAACTTAAGAAACAACGTGCAAATGATTATGTTAATTATTTTAAATTGGCTTAAGATCGCACAACAGTGGGAGACAGAAGATGAAAGAAGTCTTATCTGGTATCAAACTTCCTTTGTTGAATTTCTTTGTTCTTTTTCGAATATTCAGTAATTCAATAAAGGTAGTCTGATTTAACAAACAAATCCACTCAGTAAAACAAAATTAGTTATGTATTCGAATATCAGAATAATAATCTATTTAAGCCTTGTAAAAATCTGCTATTAAAATCAGTAAAGTTGACTTTAATTAATTATAGAATACACTCGACACAAGCTAACTTCAACTACCATATTTATTCTTCTACATCTCCCTAAAGTCTTAAAGAAATCTGGTAAAGAACAAAAAAATCTCTTACTGTAATTGTCAATTACGGAAAAATAATAAACTACAGTATTTGTTAAGCTATTTTTTTCATGAAGATATAATCAATAAATGAGAACGCTATCCTATATCTTAGTAACTAGCTTAGAGTATCCGGCGTTGCCCGAGAGGGCGATCGGGTTGGGAGGGCAAGGGATATCCTAGTTCTCACTTTATCCACAACACATCATCACATCAAACCTGTCCCAATTGTTGCAGAGCAATATTTGTGTAGGTCCCATTGTCTCCACCAGGTACATAATTATGTGACTATTTCAGAGATTTCACCCCTTTTCACTCTCTTGGGGATAGTTAACCGGGTTCCAAGGTAGCCTATATATTCCGCTTGGTAGTGTAGAATATCTGTGCAAAATTCGGTTCCAATCAGCCAGCAGTGTAAAATTGTATAGAGAACATACAAATAGGCCTACACAAACTTTGATGTGTATATACAGTGCATATATGTATAGATACAGTCAAACTTGAATCATATGTTATTCTATCATTTGTTTGAAATTTTTCATTTGACTGATTTATTAAAATAATCGATTTTTCTTCTTCAACTGCGATCTCCGAGGATGGAGGTACGCATTTTATGGAACTCGAGAGTTCTCATAGAATCTCATGGGAAAAGATACTGAGGGGTTTCCCAATGCCGTCCTCAGGGAGCCATTAAGAAAATGACATCAGACCCGAAGAAGAAGTGAAGAAGAGGCTGTCAAACACAGAAAAGAAAACGAAACATCCATGCCGCTGCCGGGATTCGAATCCAGAAATCAGACACAGCAGCCTCGTGGAAGGCTCCCGCCTAATCTACTAGGCCAAACCGGAAGGGCGAATAATTTATTAACAACTGAAAACCGACAATGACTTTAGTGAAAAACTTAAATTAATTTTGTCTACCATTTTAACATATATTTCATTAAATCAAACAGAAATGATTTTTAAATTTGCCCTCTAACTCCCAGTCTTCTTTCCCATCGTCGGGAGCTTCACACGGACACTGTTTTTCCCCAGGCTTTGGAGGCTTTCACACTTATCAACATCCTCTGGTTTTTTTAGGACATGCCATTTTGGTGTACTTTTATACTGTTTTGCTCCAATCCAATAACAGGCGTCGAATTAATGAGGGTTTTTGTTTTTTTTGTTTTTATTTTAAAGTAAGCAGCCATGATGATAAGAGCAAAGCTTTGCCAATGGCGGCCAAAAGCAATTTATTCGAATTCATTTTTTAAATAATTAGCAAAATTTCTTTAGGAGAGTAATCTCTTAATAATAAAACTCTGAATTTTACTTTAGTCAGCGACTAATGACTTTGTAATTTCTTTATCCGAATTTGAAAACATCCATGTCGACCTGGATATCGAAAAATTAAATTTAAAATGGATATCGAAGAATTGATTTTATATAGGCTTTTTGATTTCTTCTGTCAGATGACAATTTAAAGGGTTTTGGGAGGCTTGGTGAATGTGAATGGTAATTTGAAATAGAATTTGTCATGATTTCATTCATTATGACTTTCGACCTTTATTTATAGAAGCTGAATAAGCTTTTGAAGTCTGCATCTACTTTATAAGTGTCTAATGCGCCTCTTCTCAACTTCTTACTAATCCTAAATAAAATTTTAACGTGTGCATTTAAAATTTGGAAAGTAGACACCATACATAGGTTAAAAGATTTAACATATTAAAAATATATATCTAGAACCGGTTTCGCCTAGTCGGTAAAGCCTGGTCGCAAAGGCGAAACGGTCCTATATTTTTAAAAAACATTTTAACCTCGTAAAATTTTGTGTGTCGGTGTCTGCTTTGCAAAATTCTTACTAATCCTGTTGCTAGAATTAATTGATATCATTAAACAAAAGTTCTTAATCATGGAAAAATAATAAAATTTCATAGCACATTATTTTAGCTGCAAAATTAATCGAGTATCTATTTCTAAGAAAAAACAAAACCTTTAACTACGTTAAATTAAATTTAAAAAAATAAACTTTCGAAAATG
>JAFIDM010080699.1:0-21328 GCA_023159025.1 Thereuonema tuberculata | reverse complement strand
GTAGTTAAACATTAGTTATTCAATCAGGGTTATTTTAGGGCTCAGAAAAACAACCAAGAAGGTTACAACTTTATGGCGTGTAGCAGTTTACAGTAAACAGGTAAAGTTTATTCGCCCTGATTAAAGACCGAAGTAAAGTTCCAGAATACATCGAAGGTATTAGGGTTACGAATCCTATCGCATACGGTTAATGATTTAGTTTAAACTCCGTATCGAAAAAAAATTTATTCTCTACCACAAGATGGTTATGGGCCCAGCAGGCTTCCACTGCGCAGTTAAAACAACTAAGACGGTTATTGCGCAAAGAAAAAGAATTATAGTTTCACAAAACGGTTATTGACCCTTGCTTCTACCTCCACTGCATAAAGAAAAGAATTATTGTCTCGCAAAAGGTTAAATCCCTAGCATCCAGTTACAGTACCTGCAGTATGAACACTTAGAAATTTGAAGGTCATTTTAAAGTATATTCATTGATAGGAGTGGATTCAATATTCATCAAAAAAATGGCTGCCAACATACTGAAATTCAGTGGAGAAAATTACAACCGTTGGAGGATGCAGATTCGCATTGCATTGCAAAAGGAAGGTTTATGGGACGTTGCGATTACCCCCATGGCAGAGCTACAGGCTATGGAAGACAAGCCTATCAAGTTTAAATTGTTGAACAAAGCGCAGAGAGCCGTTGGCATAATTTCTGATTCGATCGAGGAGCGATTCAGATTGCTGATTAAAGAGAATAGAGATCCACACAATCTACTACAAGAACTTGAGAAGAAATACAATGTAGTAGACAAGATAAAGATATCTGACTTAAAGAGAGATTTGTATTCAGTGAGTAAATTAGCCAACGATAAGGACTTGCCAGACAATATTTTGAAGCTCAAATTAATTGTCGAAGACATCACGGCAAAAGGTGGCATGATACCAGATGACGAGTTCAGCTATTTAATATTATCTGGGCTACCAAAAGATTATGACTCTGTTGCACAAACAATTTTAGTTCTACTAGATGAGAATAACTACAATTCTGAGTTGGTAATCGAACGAATTTTAAAGGAATACAGGAGAAGACATAGTAATATTAAGCCTCCTGAAAGTTCACCTGAGACATGTCTCCAGAACAAGGTTTCCCATAAAGACGAAGGTAAGCACGATACGCCGCACAGTGGGCCCGATTCAGTAATCATGGTGCAAAAAATCCTCCTGCCTCTATTTTTGGGAGTACTAGCCTGAAATTTGGTTTACAGGGGTTTTGGAGGTCGCTGATTTCGAATCTGACATCCTTTGTCCAAAATTCAAAATGGCGGATCCAATATGGCGACCGAATTTTGGTAATTTTCTACTAATTACTTGAAATTTGGTATTTTCAGATACTTTTGAAATTACTGTTGGATGTTTTCTTATTCGAATGTAATTATTTATGTAGAATTGGTTTTATATCATTTTTAACTTATATGAGTGATAAAAGTGATAAAAAACCAATTATCCGCAACCAGTTTCGCACTCCAGGATTAGAATTTACATTAAAAGTTAAATTATATTTTCTTAATATAAAGGGAAATAAGGAGGGGATTGTGGAGACCTTGTTTTCATCTGTAGTTAGAAAATATAACAATGTTCTTTTGTTATACCCTTCAGAAATAATATTGCTTAGGGAATCAATTTCCAGGGTGCAATTGCACAGGAATGAATTGCACTTTCATCATCAGGGCAAGACAATTTTTTTTCTCTTTTTTGTTTTAATTTGAAGTTTTATTTTATATTGGAAATATGAATAAATGTAATAATTGTAATCTTATATTCACATTTATAAAAATCTAAAAAAATCAATTCACTCGGTATAAAATAGGCTAATGTTTACTTTAAAAATCGGATTCATCGGATGTTTCCTCACAAATACTTTTACTGTCATCGTCATCATCTTCATCTTCATCGTCTTCACTATTTTTTGAGGAAACAATTAAATGTTGTAAGTCTTTTTTTATTCCCTCTGCAAGGTTTCGCACACTTTTGTTTGGCAGTGGGCGAGCTGAAGATATTACTGGGTCTGAAGACAGTAACAGTCTGCAAAATAAATCACGGATATTTAGACTTCTGCTTGATTTTCTACTGAAAAATTGGCGATAGTTCCGGATATCTTTGTTCCTGGCTTCCTGGGCCTCCTCAGACAATTGTCCAAGTGGTAAAATTGCATTTCTTATAATTAAGGAGCTGTGTTGTAATACTTTGTGAACAGTAGGTGTTAATTCGTACCAGCTGTACAGTTTCTTGTAGTGAGTTAAAGTCCTGGTGCAATATGTTTCAAATTGTTCAATATTAACATCACTTCCACTAGATAACACGAATAATATTACTGAAAACCTTTTAATCAACTCCTCATCTATTCCTGAAGATTTGGATGCTATACTAGGATCAGCAAAAAATCGTCTAGCTGTATTTCCGTCAGTAGTAGAGCCATAACCTTGCTTTGGGCGATCTGGATTAATATGCATATTTTGTTTTAAATTCTGAAGCACTATCTCTTTCTGCTGCTTCACTTCAGGATCGTTTTGGTCTCCACGGTTTTTTGTTTTTGTACCTGTAATAATAAACAAACAAGTAAATTATCTATTTCACCCACTGTAAAATATTTTTTATCAAAAAAAATTATATATATACCCAGTCGATAAGAAATAGCCAGAACGAATTCTAAAAATCGAATGTAGGCATGGAGGGGCGAAATGCCAAACTTCAAGGCAGCTTCATCTGCAGGCTTAGACTGAGTCCATGATGATGATCCTCTCCCTGTTTGCTTACAGATGGGACACTGCACTGTACTAGTGCCTGTCAGTGCACACAAAGCCTTGCCGTTAATCATCGTAAGTTGCAAAGAAAAGTTTATTTCTGCTGATTCAATCTTCAATGGCTGCAAATCACCAATTTGTTTTTGGATATGTTGTTCTTCTGATGTGATGGCTTCTTTGGTTTCCTTAATGAACTGAAGCCCTTATGGGTCGACAAAAACGTGTAGAGCTTGGGCGTGGATTTTTCCAAACTTCACCTTTTTCTCCTATCAATTTTAAGGGAACAAGTGATGTAATGAACACGCTTTCATCGCTGAATTCCTCATGTTCCCAACCTTGCTTATATATAGATTGTCCAGATGATCCATCAAATCCCCATTTGCATATCAAATCAAATGTACCATGAAGACTTTCTGGAAGTGTTTCGATAATCCTGCTAACCGTGTGGTGCAGCAAATCCTGTAATGGAACTTCACAGCTCACTTGCGAGCATTGAATGTTTTTGGGATAAGTCAGTTGTTTTGCCTGTACTAATTTATTATAACTAGGATAAATGTCGGCTTGTTTCTCTTTTGAAGACAATCGTATTAAATTATAAGATTTTTTGGATAACTTTGCTTCAATGAGAAGATATAAGACTTCTTCTGGTGAAAAGGGTATGTATTGTTTCTCCTCTCTCTTTAATTTATTATACATATTTTTTGAAGATGCCGGGCTAGTGCTTCCAAAAAGTTTGATACAAGCTGATCCTGCTCGGTTGCCCCTTCTTCTAAGACGTGTAGATAAAATTCTGGCAGCTTCAGGAGTGGTTATATGATCCGCTTCACTCTTTACAATTTTTTTTTGTACGTTCACGTGCTTCCGAAAACTCTTTCTTTGGGCGACCACGTTTTTTGGAGCTGGACTGGGCAACAGTGACATTCGCACCACTAGGCTGCGGAGCGGCAGGAAAAATTAATTCTACATCTAACCATGACGAGTTGGCTTGTTCAAATCTGGATTTTGTACGATAAGATTTTTTCCATCTTCCAATATATTTTTTATAAAACTCGTATAAAATGTTTTTTAACTCGTCTTCTTTCGGTAATTTATAATCATTTAGCACCCGGTTATAAAAGACTTCAAATATTTTTGAAGAAGATATCAGAACTCCTAATTGTCTTCCTGTCGGCATGTCTTGAATTATCTGAAACAAAACCAATAATTGTACTTTTCGATTACCTAATATAAACAATTAATATGAATTCAACTCTCTAAGCCACGAATAACTTATAAGGTATGCACTAAAAATGTGGTGAAAAAATTTGAAATAGACTTAACTCACCTAAACGAAATTTGTTCTCAAATATCTTGTTCTCTCTACAATTGAACACTGGCACTGCAGTAAATGTTTAGGAGATAGATGGCAATCTCAAAATGACTGTTTTGGAGGGGTTGACTGAACAAAAGTTGAAGAGGAGGAGGGTGCAATGACCTCCAGCCCTTCCAAAGGCGGTTGGGTGACGCGCTGCATTTTCTTGCTCTTTCTGCTCTGTACCCTCTGGCGGCAGATGGTTGCAGCTAAACTTGATGAATAATGTTACAGCTATCCATAGTCTACTATTTGGCATAAATAACTGCTTGGCCTTTTGTGGCCTTTTTATTCAAAACCTTCCCTAATGTTTGAAATATTACTAAAAAATAGATCTAACTTTAGAAGTATCTCATTTTTTTAAATATTGAGATATGACATATGTTTAGATATAATTATGTAGGTCATTTGATGTAGTTTAAAAATATACTAATTGATCTCAGCTGCAAAAAATCACGTCGTAGAAGTAAAGTCAGATGTGCGAGAGAAGAATACTGTCAAGAGTGGAAACCATAAAAGCTGTCATGTTTGATCAATTACAGTGGTAAAACAGTGGCATTAAAATTTAAAAACAACTTGGGTACATTCCTACCACATCCTATAGAACAACTTAAGAAAGGTTTGAAATAAAAAAAAAATAGTTCGATTTTGTGATTTTTTGCACCATGATTACTGAATCGGGACCACTGTGCGCCGTCTGAAGGAAGATGATGTTTCAATTGTGGCAAGATTGGACATCTTGCGAGGTTCTGTCGCAAGAAAGACTCGAGGTACCCGTCAAAGTCGACAGCAAAAGAACAGAAGAAACGAAATGGAAGCAAGCCTAAGCAGAAACAATTTGCTGGCGTAGTAGTCCTGTACGAAAATGATGAGACATCCAAAAGAAAAGGAAACTGGTACATCGACAGTGCCTGCACGAGCCACATTTGTAACAATAGGCAATTCTACGTAGATTTTGAAGACATGAAAGACCCCATTCAGGTTTATGGAGTTTCCGATAAACCCGTTAAAGTTATGGGAATCGGTACGGTCAAGTTTACTGTGAAATTATCAGGTGGTAGGACTCAAGAAGTGTTGCTGCACAAAACTTACTACGCACCTGACATGTCTGTGAATTTAATCTCTGCAGGGAAACTCGACGACGTAGGATGTACCCAACGCATCTGCAAGAAAATATACACGGTAAAAGACAAATGGGGAAGAACAGTAATTGAAGGAAAGAAATCCGATTATCTGTTTAAAGTAGATTATGTTCCGTTGGAAGATGAAGTTAAAGAAGTTAGCTACTTCAATCAGGATCAGCATAAGAAATACGTACTATGGCACGAGAGACTTGGCCACCTATCTTTGGCTAAGATGAAAATCATCAAAGATAACAGCTTACTAAAAGGTTTGGAGACAGTTAACATCCCAAAAGACGGAGGCGGAGTCTTCTGCGAAAGCTGTCAACAAGGAAAAGCCACTAACATCAGCCATAAGAGAATTAATGTGATCCGTTCCTCGAAGCCATTAGAATATGTCCATTCTGATTTATGTGGACCCATCCAGTCTTCTAAGGATCAACAGAAGAAATACATCTTGACATTCGTAGACGACTATTACCGTCGTAGCTTTGTCGAGATTATTGATAGCAAAGAGGATGTATACGAGAGTATAAGGTCATTCATCACATACGCTGAAAGATCCAGTGGATGTAAGGTCAAACATCTGCTAACGGACCAAGGGACAGAATTCAATAGTCAGCGCATCAAGGAGTTGTTGAAGACCCATGGGATCAAGCACCAACACTCTTCGGCGTACCAACCCCAGCAGAATGGGATTGCCGAACGCTTCAACCGTTCTATCCTGGATACTGCTAGAACAATATTAGTTGAATCGAGACTTCCAATTAGCTATTGGCACCATGCAGTAAGATGTGCCAACTATCTACTCAACAGAACACCCCATACAAGTGTAAAGAACGAGATACTGTTGACACGCTGGTACAAGAACAAAACAGCACCAAGAGTAAGTCATCTTAGAAAGTTCGGATGCATCACGTACATAAAGGTACCAAAGTCGCAGCTTAGTCACAAGTTTGAACCAAGAGTCAGAAAAGGGATATTTCTTGGATACTCAACCACAACACGTGGATATATCGTCTATGATGTGGATAAGAGACGCATTGAAGAAACGAGAAACGTCTCATTCAATGAAAATAGAAGAGGCTGCGAGCTGCTAGGTAGCAGTAACTTCAAGAAGGAACATTATGACATTCTGGACGCCAGCATAAATAAGAGAACTGAAAAAGATTCAAGCTCATCTGACGAGAACGTCTCGGAAGAAAACGGTTCAAAGAAGAAAGATGATTTTGAAGAAAAAAGAGTTTCTGAAGAAAGTTCTGATGAAGAAAGCTACCCAGAGAGTTACCGCTATAGTTCAGATAGTGATAGACAATAAAATGATGACACCTACATGAACCTCAGAAGTAGGAAGATTTCGCGGAATCCAAGGGCCAACGTCTGCAAGACAAAACAAAGTAAAGAAGAGCCGTCCAGTTATTCCGAAGCGCTTCAAAGTAAGGAAAGTGAAATGTGGAAGGAAGCGATTGCCGACGAAATCAGGAACTTGGAACAACACAATACGTGGACCGAATCAGAGGTTCCTGATCACGTAAATCCTTTATCGACTCAATGGGTATTTAAAATAAAGTAAGACGAAACTGGAAAACCATACAAGTACAAGGGCAGATTAGTAGTAAACGGCTACTTGCAAAGAAAGGGCATCAATTATGAGAGAACATACGCCCCAACCCCAAGCTTGTCAAATATTAGGCTCTTACTGGCTTTAGCGGTACAAGACAATCTTGAGATACACCAATGTGACGTAAATGGCGCCTATCTCAACGGGATTATCGATAATGACATTTACATTGAAGTCCCTGAAGGTGTTAATCTCAAGGACAAGAATTGTAATGGATTGAAACTCAACAAATCCCTCTATGGACTAAAGCAAGCCGGGAGAAATTGGTTCGAAACACTTCACCGAAAATTAAAGGAAAACGGTTTTGAGGGTCTTAGAACTGAACCATGTATATTCGTCAAAAGGGTCGGAAAAGAAAGGTATTTTATACTGGTTTATGTGGACGATATGCTCATCATCGGCAAGAATGCAGAAATCATTGGGGATTTAAAGGTCTCTTTGAACCAAATGTTTGGTGTTAAAGATCTTGGTGTAATTAAGAATTACCTCGGTTTAAATGTAGAATACAAACGAGAAAAGGGTTACATGCCTATCTCCCAATCAAAGTTTATTGAAGACATACTAAGAAAGTATCAAATGGAGGGAAGTAAGCCTGTGGACACACCAGCTGTAGAAGAATCGAGAAAACCACTAGCAGCTGAAGAAGAAGTAACCCCTCTAAGTAAAGAAGAACATTTAAGGTATCGAAGCATTGTTGGAAGCTTAAGTTATGTGAGTAATTGTACTCGTCCCGACATTGCATTCGCTGTGAGCAAATGCTCCGAAAAGAATAACTCTCCAAACGATAATGACATGAGAAAAGTGAAGAGAATATTGAGGTACCTTCAAGGAACGAAGGATCTCAAATTAATGTTTTATAAGGATGAGAAACGTTTATATGGTGTTTCCGATGCGAGCCTTGGAAATAGGTCGAAAGGAAGATCGACCACAGGGTATGTTATTTACATCGGAAAATGTGTAGTATCGTGGGCCTGCAAGAAACAAAGCCTCGTGGCCCATTCTTCTCAGGAAAGTGAACTAGTATCGGTGTGTGAATGTGCCAGAGGAATATTAAACTTTAAGAGAATTTTACAGGAATTAAAATTCAAAGATTTGACGGAACCAGGCAGTGATCTGATGTGCGACAATCAACCCACGATCCAAATGGTGTATGATCAGTACAACCAATCGAGAAGTAAGCACATTGACTTGAAGTATTACGTCATAAAAGATTATGTAAGAAAGGGCGAAATTAAGATCAAGTATATTTCAAGTGAAAATAACGAAGCTGACTTGCTTACCAAAGTGGTAGGCAAAACAAGATGTGAAGTGTTAAGAAAGAAACTGAACATTTCAGCATAGTAGAATGATTGTTATATGTTTTTGTTAAGTACTTCCTTGTGATAATTGGAGGGAAGGATTGTTGTGTAAATATAAGCAATTATCACAAGGAACAATTGCACCGAAGGAATCCAGATGCTATAAGAATCGCAAGCCAAAAGCTCACGGCAAAGAATCTTGACTTCAGACCAATTGTTCAAAGTAACAATTGAAGACTCGCGATCAGTGGAACGGTGTGGTTCATTGTAATGGAGGCCGCCATGACAGAACAGTTGCAGTTCTGATTTCACCATGGATAGATGCATTTCGGAAAGCCGTTGGTTCTCTTAAGGCTCAGGAATCAACGATGGAATCTTTGGCAATTTTATTCGATCAAAAGAAAAGGATTTGTGTATCGAATTAATGCAAGGAATTTATCGAGAGTTGAAATAGGATTTTCAACCTTCATATGCCAAAGGAACTAATCTCAATTTGTGATATTTTTCAGGAGTTGTTTTATTGTCGCCGGGCAACGGAAATTACGACGAGATTAGGTTTATGAAGGATGTTGTAATTACGATAAATCTTCAAAGATGAAAATAATGTAAGTCAATTTATTTTCATTTTAATTTAGCAGAAAGATAGTTTTTTTTTCGGAAGAATCGAAATGCATATTCCTGATTGTATTTAACGGCGTTTAAAGATTAATCAAGAATTTAAGAAAGATAAAGTCTAGTCCAAGCTTTAAAGTAATTTATTAAAGATTAATCAAGCAAGTGAAGCTAAAGGTTAAAGAATTTAAAGAAAGATAAAGACTAGTCCAAGTTTTAAAGTAATTTATTGAAAGATTAATCAAGCTAAAGATTAAAGATTCATAGAAAGTTCTTAGCTAGCAAAGCGCAAGGATTTATCAAGATGATAAAGCTTTTATAAGTAGAAGATTTAATCAAGATATTACGGACTAAGTTTAATGATAAAGAACGTTCATTAATAAAAGGCGAAATCTTATTAATGTAAAGTATAGATAGGTAAAAGGATCAAGCGAATTCTTTTTCAAGGACTTTGTTAAACTTTAAAGAATTTAGTTTAGAACTTAAAGGAAAAAGTTCACAGTCTTATGAAGACGTCTAAAGAAAGTATTAAAAGTTTAAAGTAAAGTTTTGCTTTTTAGAAGAAAGGTCAAGTGTAAACGAACTTTTAATAAAGTGGATATTAATACAAAGAACTGTTAGTTAATATTCAGGCTGATACTATACAAGGTGTTAATGGAAGAATAAGAATAACCGAAGAAGAATTTGTATGTATATAAAGGAGCTGATTCATCGTGTTGTAAATAAATTGTTATTGATTTAACGTTGATTGTCGAAGTATTTATTTACTCTGCTAAAGTAGTTAAACATTAGTTATTCAATCAGGGTTATTTTAGGGCTCAGAAGAACAACCAAGAAGGTTACAACTTTATGGCGTGTAGCAGTTTACAGTAAACAGGTAAAGTTTATTCGCCCTGATTAAAGACCGAAGTAAAGTTCCAGAATACATCGAAGGTATTAGGGTTACGAATCCTATCGCATACGGTTAATGATTTGGTTAAAACTCCGTATCGAAAAAAAAATTATTCTCTACCACAATTTCAATTATTATTATTTTTTAGTTTTGTAGTAATTTTTTTTTTTATTGTGTAAGTTTTTTTGAAATGTTTATTAATGTGGTTTCTTCTTGCTTCAAATATTCGTTATTGATTATTTAATGTCTAATATTTCTTTATAAAAAGATTCTCATTTTATTCATTTCAATTATTATAATTTTTTAGTTTTGTAGTAATTTTTTTTATTTTTTATTGTGTAAGTTTTTTTGAAATGTTTATTAATTTGGTTTCTTCTTGCTTCAAATATTCCTTATTGATTATTTAATGGCTAATATTTCTTTATAAAAAGATTCTCATTTTATTCATTTCAATTATTATTATTTTTTAGTTTTGTTGTAATTTTTTTTATTTTTTATTGTGTAAGTTTTTTTGAAATGTTTATTAATTTGGTTTCTTTTTGATTCAAATATTCCTTATTGATTATTTAATGGCTAATAGGGCTTTATAAAAAGATTCTCATTTTATTCATTTCAATTATTATAATTTTTTAGTTTTGTAGTAATTTTTTTTTTTTATTGTGTAAGTTTTTTTGAAATGTTTATTAATTTGGTTTCTTCTTGCTTCAAATATTCCTTATTGATTATTTAATGGCTAATATTTCTTTATACAAAGATTCTCATTTTATTCATTTCAATTATTATTATTTTTTAGTTTTGTTGTAATTTTTTTTATTTTTTATTGTATAAGACTTTTTGAAATGTTTATTAATTTGGTTTCTTCTTGCTTCAAATATTCCTTATTGATTATTTCATGGCTAATATTTCTTTATAAAAAGATTCTCATTTTATTCATTTCAATTATTATAATTTTTCAGTTTTGTAGTAATTTTTTTTTTATTGTGTATGTTTTTTTGAAATGTTTATTAATTTGGTTTCTTCTTGCTTCAAATATTCCTTATTGATTATTTAATGTCTAATATTTCTTTATAAAAAGATTCTCATTTTATTCATTTCAATTATTATAATTTTTTAGTTTTGTTGTAATTTTTTTTATTTTTTATTGTATAAGATTTTTTGAAAAGTTTATTAATTTGGTTTCTTCTTGCTTCAAATATTCCTCATTGATTATTTAATGGCTAATATTTCTTTAGAGAAAGATTCTCATTTTATTCATTTCATTTATTATTATTTTTTAGTTTTGTAGTAATTTTTTTTTTATTGTGTAAGGTTTTTTTTTAATTGTTTATTAATTTGGTTTCTTCTTGCTTCAAATGTTCCTTAATGATTTTTAATGGCTAATATTTTGTTTCTTCTTCTTCTTCGTGAATGGATCATTTAGGACCACGCGGAATCAACACGCTTTGAGCCTTCCTCCTTGCCCAATAGTCCTTCATTTGGATGGACTGATGCAATTTCTGCTCCTCGGACCAAGCAAAGCGTGCTGGTTTCTTCACATCTTCCTCAAATCTCCTTGTGTAGACAATATGTCTGACCACCTTTCTATCCTGTAAATTTGGAGATCCTAACTCAATGAGGTCCTTTTCTAATTGTTTGTACCATTTTGGTCTTGCGCGTTTGTTTTGAAAAAATTTGTGGATCCGATAAGTCAGTCTGGAATGCTTCATTCTTTCCAAATGACCTAAAAATTGAATTCGTCGCATTCTCATTGTATCAGTAAGTTTAAAAATGTGCTTATAAATTTCAGAATTGGGTTTGAGGTAGTGAATTCCATTTTTAATTCTGGGCCCTAGAATTTTTCTCATAATTTTCCTTCTTTAATCTCTAATTGTTCTTTTAATGTCTTATATTGGCGATTGAGTGTTTCTGATGCATAGAGAGCTTCTGGTTTAATCACTGTTAAGTAATGGCATAATTTTACAGTTCCAGGACAAGCATTGTTTGTTATAAACATCCTTTGTGTGTTGGAAAGCAAGTTCCATTTTCTGAATTCTTGATGTTACAGATTTATTTTCGTTGCAATTTTCTGTGATCCATTCACCTAGGTATTTAAATTCCTTTACTCTGGCAATTTTATTAGTGTTAATGGTCATCTCACGTGGAGCGTTGTTGATATTCGTCATAAATTTAGTTTTTTCGTAAGAAATGTGGAGTCCTAATTTTGCTGCTTGCTCTTCCAGTATAATAATCTGCTTCTGTGCATCAGGGATGTCTTTGGCAATTAGTGCCATGTCATCAGCAAACGCAAGGCAGTCAATCTCAATACCCTTAATCTTTGGCCCAAGTCGGTGTGACGGTGCACCTGCCAATCTCCATTCTCTGACAATTTTTTCAAGAGCGCAATTGAAAAGCAATGGGGAGAGCCCATCATCTTGACGGACACCTGTGTTTATTCCAAACTCATGACTACATCCACCCATAAACTTAACTTTAGCTTTTGTTTCCGTGAGAGTGTCTTTGATAATATTTCTCGTGGGTCAAGTCCCAATTCTGTTAAAACATCAAGTAGTGAGCCGCGGTCAATACTGTCATACGCTTTTTTGAAATCAACGAATGTGATGACATAATTTTTATTAGCTGTGTTCCGAAAATAATGTATGGTGTTTTTCAAATTCATAATTTGTTCCGCACATGATCGTCCCTTCCTGAATCCACCTTGATATTCACCGATTTGGTGGTCCAGTTGCTTGCTTGCCAGGTTTAGTAGAACTTTTGACAGGATTTTATATGTGGTCTGAAGAAGAGAAACGCCTCGATAATTGTTTGGATCGGTTTTACTTCCTTTTTTGTGAATTGGATGTATTATCGCCATCTTCCAATCCGTTGGGATTTTTTCAGTTTTCCAAATGTTCAATATAATTTCATGAAGCTTTATAATAAAATTTTCTCCTGTATTTTTCCACAGCTCTGCAGTTATTTGGTCTTCCCCTGTGGCCTTGTTATTTTTTAGTGATTGAATGATTTCTTTAATTTCCTGGTTAGTCGGTGGGGTTGAATCTGGACTCGTTTTGCAAAGATTGAACTGAAACTTTTCTTGAGGTCGTTTACTGTTAAGTAATTTAGAAAAGTATATTGCGAGAATTTTACAGTTAGCATCGTTAGTATAAGCCAATTCTCCATTTTAATCGGCAAAATGGAGTGATGGTGGGGAATATTTAGTTAACTTCCGTTTGAAGGTTCTATAATAGTTTCGTGATTTGTGTTGCTTAAAGTCGTCTTCTAAAGATTGTAATTTCTTATCTTCACTTTGTTTGCGCACTTTCCTAATTGATTTTGTAACAATCTTTCTGACATTTTGGAGTTCTTGAAAGGTGGTGGGATTTTTATTACATGACCAATTATGCCAGGTTTGTCGTCTTGAGTTGTATTAACTTGTCGCAATCATCTGTCCACCAAGAGTGTTTTCTTGTTCTTGTTAGTGGTGCTATGTTTTCGGCTGTTTGTAAAAGTCCCGCTTGAAGTTTGGCCAATTTTGTGGATCTAGTTTTTCGATTTCTTTCGTAAAGTTTTCATTACCTTTAATGTTCTCTATGTTATACTTTTGTAGTGGCGCTCGCTTCCTAAAGTTACGTTTTATAGGGATCATATCTAGGGAAAACTTTGTTGGATAATGGTCAGAATCCAAATCCAGACCTTTCAGTACCTTGAGTTTCATTATTTCTGAAGTATGGACGCGGGAGATTAGCACATGATCCAGTTGATATTCACCTAATAAGGAATTAGTTGATGCCCAAGTCTTAGTTTTAGAAGGGATTTTCTTAAAGAAGGTGGATTTGAAGAATAAATCATGGTTTGTGCACAATTCAATGAAACGCATGCCGTTCTCATTAGTTTGTTTTATGTCCAGACCATTTCCCAACCCAATATCGATATTTCTTTTCTTTGCCAATTTGTGCATTAAAGTCACCCATAAGGATTTTAACATGATGCTGTGGAATTCTTTGTAAAACATTGTCTAATTGATTCCAAAATTGTTCAACTTTGTCGGGTGCTTCCTTGTTAGTGATGTTAGTTGATGCATGACCATTAATCAGAGAATAGATTTTGTTTCCCGATTTTATCGTTAAGGTGGAAAGACGTCTCGAGTAGGACTTGAATGCTACGACTGATTCAAGTATTGACTTATCCACTATAAAGCCTGTCCCAAATTGCGGACAATGGGCCATGGCTCGTTCACCCGGTTTTCCTTTGAATATCCTGTAGTTTTCAGAATCAAAGGGGCTTTCATCCGTATAGCGTGATTCTTGGAATGCGATATTTTGTTTATAAAAAGATTCTAATTACATTTAATATTTTTTAATTCATTTTATTTTTGTTGATTAACATTCCCTTCAAAACATTCCACCATTACATGTATCGTTGCTGTTATTTACAAAGTTAAAAATACTTTGTGTTCTGTTCAGTGTTCCCACCAAGTTCAATGGATAACCCTCATCCTCAATTGTAACTGCTTGGCAGATTGTAACTAATGGTTATACCATTCCCTCATTATTGATATTGATCTGTGATTTCCTGAAGTCGTATGGGATTGGCAGCAACATCATTTGCCTTTATGGTAATGCGGTCTTACTCTAGAGGCTTTACATTCGTGGACCATTTTGTTACCATCACCTGAGGATGCTAGACGATTCGCTAGTGAAACCGGTCATTTTTTAATTGTACATGTGTTGGCATCATTTTATCATATCTATTGTAGTTATTTTAACTTTAATGTATGCAAAGCACCTACAGACAGATTTATTTCAAAAAAATCTCATAGGACTGAAATGTAATAACTGAATAATAATATTTTAATAATAATAAAAAAATCTGGTTTCTGTAAAATTTATAAACTTAGAACATGAAACAGAGGTGTTTGTACTATATCTGTTTTTTTTTCAAAATTTATAAACTTAGAACAACTAAAAGAGGCGATGACATTATTGTGTTGTACATTATAAATGTCTATTTAACTAAAAGTGCATGATCTACCACTACATATGAACATATTCTATCTCACTACAAGGCAAATACCTCTCTTGGATTTCACATGGGACGTAATGCAATTGACAAACCTCCTCACACATATAAACTGTTATTAAGGAAGAAATAACAAATAACACAATTGAAATGAAACAGACAATATGTTGGAGTGTAATGCGTGTAGTAGATGCTAACACTGATAGTTCCAAATATACTGTACATAACACAACTATCAATTACCTAAAAATTTTCTATTGGTTTTACTAATCATATTTGTAAATCTCCAAGAATTGCAAATGCCACAACTGCAGCTTCAGAATCATGTATTGGCCTTTATTTTTCTGACATTAATACTATCAGCACAAGGGATATTGCAGATCATGTGAGTGTCATATTAGTCATGAATACCTGAAATGATCATATTCATTACAAAAACATAAGTAGAAATGGGATATATCATTCTTTAAATTCTGTTGATATTTCTAACAAAACAATCAATGAGCTTCTTCACATAATAAATGATTACAAGCAAGATACAAATAACAGTATTCATAACTTATAGCGAATAAGTAACACAGCTAAATGAAGAATGTGAAATGATAAAAATAAATCCTGCGAAACATGAGCAAATGTACACAATATTACATATAAACAACCATATAATGGAACATATTGAAGACAAAATAAAAGTGCAAATTAAAAAACTAGTAACAAAGATATTAATTTTGAAACAGAAATACAAACAAAACCAAATTGGCTAAAGGCATTTCATAATAAAAAACAAATATGATAGGATATTAATTGACAATGAGCGAAAGGTATATGTAAACATTTGGAAATTTCTAAACAACACACATTATAAACAGGCGCATATTATGAATGTAGAAATAATCACCTTATTAATACAGTGTGATGCGGCAATTATCCTTGAAGACCTGACAAATGTTTTTAATCAAAACACCCACACAATAATTCCAATAAGCAAGTAAACATCAATTACAAAAGGAATCTGAAACAAAAGGTATGGTACTATTGCCACCCACTTTAAATGATATCTGCAGCATACTTTCTAAACTAAACAATCATATCTGTATGGGCTGTGATTTTCTACAAGTAAACACAGAAATTGTGGCTTCTTTTATTTTTGAATAATAATAATGGAATTAAGGCCACCACACATTGGTCATTGACAGCATTTATGTACAAATTACAAATTAAATTGTACATAAATTTTTGTCAATCATCAATGTGTGGGGGTCTTATTTCCACCATATTATTATTCATATTATCTACACATGTTACACCTGCAGGTATTTTATTTTTGAGTTTTTTACAAATATCCTTATCAGAGACATATATATATATAGATCATTTTCCAAGGAATTGGATAACAAGTACTTTTGCGTTACACAACAAAAACTATAAATCTTATCAGTAACTATCTTACAGTTGTGCATTATTATAAGCAAACAATAGAACTGGTGAATAGGAAATGAAACAAACAAATACACAACCATAGTAAAAACATCTCTTGCCACAGTTACAGTTTTTATGTAAAACAAAAAATTCTTTACAAGTCAACAAATTGAATATGATTATTGAACATGTCGACTTGTAACGAACTTTTGAAAACTATAATTAAATTTGTAATTTTGGCTAGAGATGTTTATAATATGGGTTTACATGTCTAGGTCATCCTCTTCCAGAAAATCAGGAAGACAGATATCTTTTTTCCTTTCCTTTATTTTATGTGCAACATACACTAAGGACATTTTCAGCCTTCATACTTCTGGTAAGGACATACTAGTAAAGTAATGCCTCAGTGTTAACACAAACATCTCGAAATCATTAAATCTCTGAGAGCTGAAATCCTCTCCAGTCTTGTGTATTTGGGAGTGCAGCTCCCTGAACAAAACTTCTGATGTGGCCACATCTCTTATGTTGTTGACCTGGCATCTCTTTCTTTTTGGTTTGGGAGTTACTGATGCACCTCCCATGGACTGCTGCTTGCCACAAGATTCTTGTTCAGGAACAGGACATGAAGTGCTTCAGCCATGCTTCCAGAGGTACTAGAAAAAAAACAAAAATTTACATTACCTACAGTATTTCAGATATAATTTTGAATACTAATACCATTAAATAACATATTTGAAATCAGTGAGAATCCTGAGTAATACATTATGTATGAATGTATTATTCATACGTAAGGCTAAATTTACAAAATGTTCGACTTTATATACACACATTTATAAACAGGAAAGTATATACAGCTCCCATTTTTCAAATGTAATTATGATAAATCTTAACCCCTATACTATTTCTTAAATAATAGTTACATTCAATTACTATCTTCTTTTATACAATATTTATTGTCCTTAAATTTTTTTAGGGTTAGTGAGGACAGGAAAATCTTTCTCTTTCTCCCTACAATTCGTTGAAAATGTATAGTCACATTTAAATTTAACAATATGCAAGTAATAGTATTTTTTTATATATAACACAATTACATGTAGAACGATAACAGCTAGGATTTCTACAAGTTATATATAACTTATCATATTACGAATTTTGTATATTGCATTGCAGTGAAAAAAATTGTATTGTGGTTTCACACTTGGCACAGAAGCAAATTAGAAGTAATAACTTTACATCAGATGAGATTCACAGATCTTCAAGCCTTTAAAGCTAAGTGAGAAATTTGTTAAACCATTGTTCACTGCTATTTTGATTGCAACTTTGGCCCATCATTAATAGCATGTTAAATAGCATTAAAAACCACATTCATATGACTACAACATTACTATAATTTCAGTGAGCATTGTAAAGAACGAATGTTTTTTTTTTTTAAATTCTAAAAAAACTTGAAAATACCATATTTATTTTGTTAAATAATATTCAGTATTTCAAAAGAAGCACACTGAGATAACAAATCATGTACTATTTTCATTTCTGTAGGGAATAGTCATGTCATAGATTCATTTCTATCATAACTGCTAGTGTGTTATGATAGAATCCCCTTGCAAATTCATTCCATCATTACTGATCTGAATACTGTTACATTTACAAAAACAAACATATACATATTACATGTAACATTATTATACTTTCTGTGTGCATTACCAAGACTGAAGAGCCATTTGCTAACAACATTGATTTTTTTTTTAATTTTTCTAACATGACCTGCAAATACAATATTTATTTTGTTAAATATTATTGATTACTATTGAGCAATACTGATTGTAGTGCAAAATAATTTTTAACTACTTTCCCATCTGCTGTTATTGGAAGCAAATTACTATTGACAACTCAATATATATACACACACACACACACACACACACACACACACATCTGTGGGTATCATATATATCTTAGAGTATCAGTGAAGTTACTGATATTATCTACAATCGCAATATGTTCATTGAATTCTTCGATTGTCAACATTTGACATTCGCACAAACAGAACGAATATGTCATATTTCCGTGTTGCACCTTTCTATGCGAATTGCTAATACGAAATGTACGCCATTAATGTCAAACATTACATCTAAATACAGTTAAAATACTTAATGAAACTAAATAAATTTAAATTGTATTACCTTCGTGGCATTACTGTTGTTTGTAAGAACGACAGCTGATCGAAATGGATCCACATACATATTGTAGTGGCAGCAGACCCACATCGGCAATTTTTTTTTTTTTTAATTACGCACATACGTATCTCTCAGATTCCGCCACCTGTCTTGGGCAGCCGTTACTGAAAAAGAAATTTAAAAAAAAATTCAGTTTTTACAAATGCATATGTAATAACTGACTGGCAAATTTCCTAACGACGATTATTGATGTTGATATTTGGAAATTGAAAAAACAAAATATACTAACCAGGAACCTCCAAACTGAAGATAATTGATTGCCACGTGGCATTGACAATCTTCGTGTCCTTATGGTCGGGGTCGCCAACATTCTAAATAGATGGATATCCTTCCACTTGGGATATCAGCTCCTCGTTAAAACTGAAGCGGTCACTGGACGCCATGTTTTTCATCTACGTTTCCCGCCTTTTGCTTTCGCAGAGGATCATGGGACTACAGGAACAGCTCGTCACTGATTGGTTGAAAAAACCGTCGCGATGCGTCAATCGCATCTGCGTCTGTTTCATTTGGACACAGCTGCAACATGATTTTAACATCCAAATCGTTCGCAGCGACGACATCGCAGGGAGTTTCGCGTCAATGTGGAATGGGGTGAGTCAGATTTGAAATTTTATCGTGCGTTTTTAGTCGAACTTTCGCAGTATGTGTTTCACCCTTAATTTTACTTACTTTTACTTTTTATTAACTTCAATTTTCTAAATATATATAAAAAATGTTTTTACGTGCCAATCTTCAATGGCATAATCTGCATTGTTTTAGAAAAAAGAAATTCTTTGAGAAAAACAGAAATCCCCTAACAACACAAGAAAGCACAGGGTTTGTTCCCAACTATTAGCCTCTGGCAGAATTGGGGGAATTAAATGAACTGGTTGGTAAGATCAGAAAAAGAGGGGGAGAACTGCTAAGCTGTTAAGTACTAATCACTAGGGCGGAGCTTTCTTTAATTAGGTTAAAACAGATAGTCATCTAGTGAGAGATTTGTGTAAGCTGTGTCAAAATTTCCACCTCCTTAGTGACTGATGCATCTGGTGAGAGAAGTTTCTCTAAACTTATACTTATTAAAAACTATCTAAGATCAAATCAAGAGAAATTGAATGGCTGAGCTATTATTTCTATTGAGAAAGAAGTGACCTGAAATTTTGAAAAAACGGACAAAATCGAAGACTTTGAAAGCAGGAAGGTCAAGAAAGTGGATTCCAGTCTCTTAAGATAAATAGGACAAATCAATTTGGATATCTTTAATTTGTACATTTTTTTCTTTAGATCTATTTGTAATTTAAAGTGATGTGGATTTAAAGTTTCTTTTCCAATATTATCTTAGACCAATATAATATTTTTACCATATTTTTCGTCTGTTTAGTTCTTCCCTTCTTATGACTCTTATAATCTTAAAATCTCCCCACCCCCTCCAAAAACAGAAAGAAAAAGAAAAACTAAAGATAGTTTTCCTATACTTAGTTGGCAGTAATAAATTTATTATGATAGAAGTCTTACAAAACAAAATCAGCAAAAACCAAGAAAGTATCTTGGTCTATTATCTCTGTCAAAAAATGTCTTTAAGGAGATCTGAGGGAAGTTAGACGAGAGGGAATAAGAACATTATCATTGAAGATAGGGGACCCCACACTTCTGGCTCTCCTAGGGAAGAGCCTGGCGCACACCAACCATTTTTGGTATTACAGTAAAAAATTTATTAAAATTTTGTAGATGCTGCCGTAAGGATTATTTTATTATTCGTCATTATTAATTATTTCATGGCTTTCTTATTATTAATAAGGAAATAATCAAAAAAGTTATTAATAAAAATTAAAAGATGCCTACCATTATAAGCACGGATAAACGATGAAAAAGGATAAAAGTTCACGACGTTTCTGACCCACGACTTAATTGGGTCTTTTTTCAAGTGAAATATAAAACATCCACCATCGATGGTTTCGTCTTGTCAACTGATATTTCAAAAAATTATCGGAAATGACGTTTGTCGCCCCCTGTTGTATTTTTTCGGAACTACATTACGGAAGTGATTGTCTGCTTTTTAAAATAGAAGCAGCGTTTGACTACGATTGATTTTTTTTTCTGTGTGTGTGTGCGTGTGTGTGCGTGTATGTTCATTTTGTTCGTTAATATATACCATATTCTAGAATGTTCTTGGTTGATAAATCGCGATTATAGCATTTTGATAATTGTATTTTTCCAGACTCATAAAATCTTCGTAAATAGCCATCCCTATAACTACTAAAAACAATTGCATTTTCAGTATCCAACTCATGCCGTCTTGTATTACAGTGTATTGCAGTGTGATATGCTTTATTTCGTGTATTTACGGCATATATATGCTCGTTAAGCCTTTTTTTCAAAGGACATTTCGTTTGCCCAACATAAAGGTATCTGTCTTCCGTACTACCATTACCAAGAGTTTTGCACTGTACCCCGTACACCACTCCCTTCCTATTAGTATTAACTTTTTTTATCCTGAGATACTTTTTTTGAACCATTGATAATTTTATTAATAGTGTTTCCTGGTTTACTAGCCAACTTTATGTTTGCTTTATTTAACATCGGGTTTAATTTCTTAAAAAGTGCTTCATCATATGTAATGGCAGTGTACCTATAGTTTTTATTTTCTGGTTTGTCCTCGTTTAACATTTGTGACCGGTTATGCTTTTCTTTATTTAACATTCTTTTAATATGCCTTTCAATAAATTCTTTTGGGAAACCATTATTATAAAAAATATCCTCAATTATGCTTAATTCTTTTTTCAAAAGTTTTGGAGTGGAGCGTACTTGCATTGCTCTACCAACTGCCATAGTTATGGCATTTCTCTTATAACACAGGGGTACGGCGCTCTCATAATTTATGCTAATCCGTGCGTCAGTAGGTTTTCTATAGACGGTTGTCTTATACCCTTTTTGGCCACGTGTTGTGTATATATCGAGAAAGGCAATACCTTTTTCGGTCTCTTTTTCCATGGTGTACTGTATGTTTTTATCAATGTT